>ML250046.1:0-50755 GCA_005239495.1 Nicotiana undulata | reverse complement strand
GAGATCACAGATGAATTGATAGTGAAATGCAGGGAACTGAGGAGGGAAATGAGAGTTTATTATACTCCACTATTCACGATACCCTTTAATGAAGATCCCTATGCAATAACAAGAAGAGATATGATAGGGAAAATGGCCATAACTGGTGCTCACTATGAACAACAATGCAACAGTGAACAAGCGACCAAGAATATCCATCAGTGATCACTGTAATGTTTGGTGCTATGCATACAAAGTTGCAAGATTATTCAACGTGGACAACATGGCTGGAAAGTACAATATCAGTCTACAACTCATTTTGTGGGATACATGGGCTATTAACACGAGCATGCTAGGCCAGGCAACACACGAGCCTTGATGTATAGACATTTTCAGTAGTTATATAGGCTAGTATTTATTTAAATTATCTTAATTTATGCCAGTAGCAGTACACATTGTAATATCATCATTGGGCTTTACAAGCCCAATTTTGATAATAGGTTCTATGTCATTTTTTCAATTTTACAGTCCTAACTCCATTAGGACAACTCATTGTTATTGCTTTTATTATAAATAAAACAACTACTAGGCAATCAGCCTAGTAGTATAATTTGCTTTAAAAAAAATAAGCTTGAAGACCTATTTTTTTTCTTTTGCTACCTAAATATGCCCAAATTTAAATATCACATTCATGCTTATGATTTGAAAAGTCCTATTTCAGAAAATAAGTTTGGAGCTCATTTTGAAAAAAGAATCAGAACTAAAGAAAAAAAAAAGATTGATCTTATGTCCAAGTATTATAAGTACAAAAAAAAATATCAAGAGAAAATATTTGGAAAGTCTGATCTTAGAAATATTCTGATCCAAAACTGAAAAAAAGGCAAGTCACTACAAATATAACCTTTAACCTACCAGCCTGAAGCCAACACTACAAGCCAGAAAAAGTGCTAAAAGATTTTCAGTGTTTAGTCTACATTAGTGGAGATAGACATAAAGGGCAAGCCTATGGTCAAAAGATGAAGAATACTCAATGCAAATGATCATAAAGTTATCAATTTCACAGAAGTCTCAAAAAGAAAGAAGGTACAATCTTTGTTGAATAAAAATAAAAGTAAAAACAAGGTAAAGATTTGATGACTATAGAAAATTTATTAAGTTTGAAAGCATGATAGATTTTATTTGATTAAATTTTTATTTTACAAGAGTAGCCATAATCTTTTTTTAAAAAGAGAAATATTTTTTTTTCAAAATTCTTTTCCTCGAGGACGAGCAAAAATTCAAGTGTGAGGGTATTTGATGGATATAAATTATTCATATATTTTAATATGAGAATATAATATTTTAGATATAAAACATGACCAGTTTATATCATATTCTCGCACTTTTCTAACAATTCTTACAGGAAAAAGAAAGAAAGAACCTACGGTTCAAGGAAGAAGGATGCATCCGTGACAACTTCATCTAAGACTACACAAAGTCAAGAGATACAAAAGTTATGGCAAATTCTCACCAAAATTTCATGACAAATTGCCATGTCAATTTCTCATCAAGGCCATATGATATATTGATATTATCTTGCAAGTTCTCACCAAGGCTTTGTAGGAATTCTCCTATAAATAGGCATATGTTTGTAGAAGAAAACATCTCTCTTTGTATCCTCAGTACATGGGGTCGGTTGTACTGATACTACACGTGCACACTTTTTGGTTGTGCAGATCCCGGTACAGGCCCTGTGGACATTGAGCTAGGAGAAGGCTTCCTTCAGTCCACCCGGAGACACTGAGGTAGTCCTGTAGGCGTCCGCAGGTCTCGGCGTCCCCTTCCACTTCTTCATTCTATTTTTAGTATTTCAAAATAGATGTATTTATTTCTTTCGGACCTTTATATGTATTAATCATAGATAGTCCGTGACATTGTGACTCCAAAGATCTGGTTTGGTTATTTTGAGAATTCGTAAAAAAAATTGATTTAGTTATGTATTTATTTTATCCGTTCTCATTTTAAGCTTTTATTTATGGAAAAAGTCGTATTTGACTTGTTTTCACTTAATAATAATGGTTTTTAATAAATTTAATTAATGACATTGGATTGCCTAGCGATTTAAACGTTAGGCGCCATCACGGTTCCGACGGTGGAAATTTTGGGTCGTGGCAAGTTGGTATCAGAGCACTAGGTTGCCTAGGTCTCACAATTCACGGACAAACTTGGTAGAGTCTGACGGATCGGTATGAAGACGTCTGTACTTATCCCCTAGAGGCTGCAAAGTTAGGACTAACTTCACATCTATTCTTCTATGTCGTGCGATTTGAGTTCTAAATGCTAACTGGGTTTCTATTCTATTCTCTCGGAGATGGAAAGAACACGTGATTCTTCTTCTACCGATCAGAAGCCCGATCCTCCCATTGCAGCTCCTACTAGAGGTTGAGGCCGAGGCAGGGCCAGGGCTCAGCCCAGAGCAGCAGCCCAAGTGGAGGATCCTCAGGTGGAGGTTGCTGAGGAGGTTCCTACTCAGACAATCCCAGTTGGACCAGCTCAGGTCCCAGAGGGGTTCATTGCCACCCCGGTACTTCAGGACGCTCTGGTCCGCTTAGTGGGACTTATGGAGAGCGTGGCTCAGGCCGGTCTACTTCCTACAGCACCAGTCGTCTCTCGGGCAGGGGGAGGGGCCCAGACTCCTGTCACCCGCACACCAGAGCAGTTAGCTTCTCATTTCCAGACTCCAGCACCTCAGACAGCTGGAGTAGCTCAGCCGGGTATTGTGGCATAGGCCGTCGAGGGAGCAGCTATGTCTGCTGATGCTTTATGGAGATTGGATCGGTTCACCAAGTTGTTTCCTACTACTTTCAGTGGTGCACCATCAGAGGACCCCCGGGATTACTTAGACAGTTGCTATGAGATTCTTCGGAACATGGGGATCGTGGAGACCAATGGGGTCGATTTTGCTACTTTCCTTCTTTCTGGTCCCGCCAAGACTTGGTGGAGGGATTATTGCTTGACTAGACCAGCTAGATCTTCGTCCTTTAATTGGGCTCAGTTCTCCGAGTTGTTCTTGGAGAAGTTTCTACCAGTTACCCTGAGAGAGGATCTTTGGAGGCAGTGCGAGCGTCTCCAGCAGGGCTCTATGACAGTTACACAGTATGAGACCTGATTCATCACTTTGGTCTGACATGCTATCATGATACTCCCCACAGACCGAGAGATGGTGGGGAGGTTTATTAAGGGGCTATCTCAGCCGATTAGGCTACAGATGGCCAGAGTGACAGGTACTGATATTTCATTTCAGGAGGCAGCCAATGTGGCCAGGCGGATTGAGATGGTCTTATTACAGGGCAGTGATCAGGGGTCTGACAAGAGGCCTCGTCATTTTGGCCGATTCAATGGTGCCTCGTCTGGAGGCAAGGATTCTTTTGGCATAGGTCATCCTCCTAGACCATTCCAGCCAGCTCTTCAGGTATCTCGCAGTGCGCCACTAGATCCTATCAGTGTACCGCCGCTTCAGAGCTTTCAGAGTGGGTATTTTCGTCGACAGGGACAGTTTCAGGGCCAGCAGTCTCAGCACCAGAGATCTTGTTACACTTATGGTGTTCTAGGGCACATTTCCAGGTTTTTCCCCCGAGCTTCTAGTGATTCTCAGCATCAGGGTTTCTGTGCTATGATTCCCGCACCAGGTGCACCCCCACCCCCTCAGCCATCTAGGGGTGGAGGTCGATGTTCCAGAGAGGGAGGCCAGACAGTTAGAGGTGGAGGACAGGTTATGAGAGGTAGAGGTCAGTCGGCAGTAGGTTGACCCAGGGATGTTCATATTGGTGGGGCTCAGCCCCGATGCTATGTTATTCCCGCTAGACCTGAGACTGAGGCCTCTGATACAGTCATTACAGGTATGGTTTCAGTTTGCAACAGATATGCTTCGGTTTTGTTTGATCCAGGGTCTACATTTTCCTATGTGTTCTCATATTTTGCTCCTTATCTGATTATGCCTCGTGATTCCTTGAGTACTCCTGTATATGTATCTACACCGGTGGGTGATTCTATTGTGGTAGATCGAGTCTACCGTTCATGTATAGTGGTTATTGGTGGTCTTGAGACCAGATTAGATCTTATACTCCTTTACATGGTTAATTTCGATGTTATTTTGGGGATGGATTGGTTGTCTGCGTATCATGATATTCTGGACTGTCATGCCAAGACTGTGACCTTAACCTTACCGGGAGTACCCCGATTGGAGTGGAGGGGGACTCCTGGTCATTCTTCCAACAGTGTTATCTTGTATATGAAGGATCGGCGTATGGTCGAGAAGGGATGCTTGGCCTATTTGGCTTATGTTCGTGATTCTAATGTCGAGGTTCCTCCTATGGAGTCTGTGCCTATTGTCCATGAGTTTCAAGAGGTATTCCCTACTGACCTGTCGGGTATGCCATCCGATAAGGATATTGACTTTTGCATTGATTTGGCTCCGGGTACCCAGCCCATTTCCACCCCGCCATAGTTAAAGGAGTTGAAGGATCAGTTACAGGACTTGCTTGGTAAAGGCTTTATTATAGTGTTTCTCCTTGAGGTGCACCAGTGTTGTTTGTTAAGAAGAAAGATGGCACAATGAGAATGTGTATTGACTACCGGCAATTGAACAAGGTTACTATTAAGAATAAGTATCCTTTGCCGAGGATTAAATATTTGTTCGACCAGCTTCAGGGTGCCATAGTGTTTTCAAAGATTGACTTGATATCTGGCTATCATCAGTTGAGGATTAGGGCATCCGATGTCCCTAAGACAGCCCTTCGCACTCGGTATAGGCATTATGAGTTCTTGGTGATGTCATTTGGGTTGACAAATGCCCCAGCTAATTTTATAGATTTGATGAACCGAGTGTTTAGGCCCTATTTGGATTAGTTTGTTATTGTCTTCCTTGATGATATTTTGATTTACTTCCGCAGTCGAGAGGAGCACGAGCATCACCTTCGAGTCGTCCCCCAGACTCTAAAGGACAGTCAGTTGTATGCCAAATTTTCGAAGTGTGAGTTCTGGTTGAGTTCGGTTGCATTTATGGGCCATGTGGTGTCGGTAGAGGGTATTCAGCTGGATACCAAGAAGATTTCAGCAGTCAGAGATTGGCCTAGACCCACCTCAGCTATAGAGATTCGGAGTTTCTTGGGCTTAGCAGGTTATTATTGCCGGTTTGTGGAGGGCTTTTCATCTATTGCAGCCCCGATGACCAAGTTGACTCAGAAGGGTGCCCAGTTCAGGTGGTCAGATGAGTGTGAGGCAAGCTTTCAGAAGCTCAAGATAGCCTTGACCACGGCACCGGTGTTAGTTTTGCCCACATGTTCAGGGCCATATACCGTATATTGTGATACTTCACGGGTTGGACTTGGTGCAGTGTTGATGCAGCATGGAAAGGTTATAGCTTATGCCTCATTCCAGTTGAAGGTTCATGAGAAGAACTATCCAGTTCATGATTTTGAGTTAGCAACCATTGTCCATGCGCTGAAGATTTGGAGGCATTATCTGTACGGTGTGTCATGTGAGGTGTTCACAGATCATAAGAGTTTGCAATATCTGTTCAAGCAGAAAGAGTTGAATATGAGGCAGAGAAGATGGTTAGAGCTGTTGAAAGACTACGACATCGCCATCTTATATCACCCGGGGAAGGCCAATGTGGTGGTCGATGCTTTGAGCCGGAAGTCAGTCAGCATGGGTAGTCTTGCTTATATTCCGGTTGGGGAGCGACCGCTTGCTTTAGATGTTCAGGCTTTAGCCAATCGGTTCATGAGATTGGATGTTTCCGAGATTGGCAGTGTTTTGGCTTATATTGTGGCCCGTTCTTCATTGTTTGATCGTATTCGGGGCCGGCAGTACGATGATCGTCATTTATGTGTCCTTAGGGATACAGTTTGGCACGAAGGTGCCAAGCAGGTTACATTTGATGATGATGGAGTCTTGAGGATGCAGGGCCATATTTGTGTGCTTGATGTCGATGGGCTTCGTGAGTTGATATTGTAGGAGGCCCAGAGTTCCCGGTATTCCATTCATTCGGGCGCCGCAAAGATGTCCCTGGATTTTCGGCAGCATTATTGGTGGCAGAGGATGAAGAAATATATTGTGGCATATGTAGCACCGTGCTTGAGCTGTCAGCAAGTTAAGTACGAGCACCAGACACCCGGTGGTTTGATGCAACAAATTGATATTCTCGAGTGGAAGTGGGAGCGTATCACCATGGATTTCGTAGTTGGACTCCCACGGACTCAGAGGATGTTTGATGCAGTATGGGTCATTGTGGATAGGCTGACCAAGTCAGCACACTTCATTCATGTGTCAGTTTCGTATTCTTCGGAGAGATTGGCAAAGATTTACATCAGGGAGATTGTTCGCCTACATGGTGTGCCTGTGTCCATCATTTCTGAGTGAGGTACTCAGTTTACCTCCCATTTCTGGAGAGTATTTCAGCGTGAGTTGGGCACACGGGTTGAGTTGAGCACAGCATTTCATCCTCAGACAGACGGGCAGTTCAAGCGTACTATTCAGATCTTGGAGGATATGTTGCAAGCATGTGTCATTGACTTTGGAGTATCATGGGACCAGTTTTTGCCTTTAGCTGAGTTTGCCTACAACAACAGCTATCAGTCAAGCATTCAGATGGCTCCTTATGAGGCGTTGTATGGTAGGAAGTGTCGGTCGCCAGTTGGATGGTTCGAGCGGGGGGAGGCTAGGTTGTTGGGTTCAGAGTTAGTACAGGATGCCTTGGATAAGGTGAAGATCATTCAGGATAGACTTCGTACATCTCATTCCAAAAAGAAGAGTTATGCAGGTTCGTCGGTTGAGATCGAAAAGTTATCCTTTGGTCCGTGTTCAGTGGAGAGGTCAGCCTGTCGAGGCAGCTATCTGGGAGTCCGAGTCCGATATGTGAAGCCGATATCCCCATCTTTTCCCCGATTCAGGTACCTTTCTATGTCCGTTCGAGGACGAACGTTTGTTTTAGAGGTGGAGATTGTGATGACCCAAAAGGTCATCCCGTGTATTTCTATTTAATTTTGTGTTCCGAGATCATGAAAACCTCCTTCTATCTCACCTCGATTTGCATGCACAGCCCGGGCGTGTAGCCGGGAAGCCTGTATGTGAAAAACTGAAGAAATTGATAATTTTGTTTTGAAATTTGCATTTAAGTTGACTTTGGTCGACATTTTTGGTAAACAGGCCCGGACCCGTGATTTAACGCTCCTGGAGGGTCCATAGGAAAATATAGGACTGGGGCGTATGCCCGGAATCGAATTCCGAGGTCCCAAGCCCGAGAAATGAATTTTTGAAAGAAATTGTTTTCTAAAAATATAAAGGATTTTTGAAAGCTTAATTATATGTGAAATTTGTGGTATCGGGCCCGTATTATGGTTCCGGAGCCCGGTACAGGTCCGATATAATATTTATGTCATGTCTGTAAAGTTTGGTAAGAAACAGAAGTCATTTGATGTGATTCGGACCCGTAAATGCAAAGTTTGATGTTTAAGAAGTTTTGGGAAATTTTCATTGATTTTGGGGTTAACTTCGTTGTTTATGATGTTATTTTGGTGATTGTATTACACGAATAAGTCTGTAGGATGTTTTTGAGGTTGTGTACATATTTGGTTTGGCGCCCCGAGGGCTCGGGTGTGTTTCGGATAGGTGTCGGGGTGTTTTTGAACTTAAAAATCTGGTGTCAAAGCTATTTTCTGGTGTCTGGTGAGTTACTCTTCGCGAACGCATGGTAACCCACGCGAACGCGAAGAGAAAAAGGGAGTGGGCCTAGGATTACCCTATGCGAACGCGTAGAGGGAGACGCGAACGCGGAGCACTGGGCAGTGACTCTACGTGAACGCGTCCCAAGGGTGCGAACGCATAGACCATAGGACGGGCTGGGGGCTGGGTAGTCTTAAACCTACGGGAACGCGGCCTAAAGCTTGCAAACGCGAAGGCCAAGCAAGCCAGACCTTCGCGAACGCGTCCAAGAGCCTGCGAACGCGTAGAGTATTTTCGCCCAGTTATTTCTTTAGTCTAAACAACAGAATGCATTACGGGAATAGACCCAATTTTCATAAATCCTTCTTCTTCACTTCACTTCGGGCGATTTTTGGAAGAAAACTTCACCAGCACTTCATAGGTATGTGATCTTAGACTCACTTCCTTCAATATTTATCAACACCCATTAGATTTCTAGGCCTAAAACATGGGTTTAAAGGTAGAAAACTAGGGATTTGGGTAGAGTTGGGGCTTTTTGATTAATTGGGAATTAGACCTTATTTTGGGGTAAACAAATTATATATCCGGGCTCGTGGGTGAATGGGTGATTGGGTTTTGGTTCGAACCTCGTGTTTTGACCAAGTGGGCCCGGGGTCAATTTTTGAATTTTTGGGAAGAATGTTAGAAAGTCTATAATTAAGCATTGGAATTGAATTATTTAGCGTTTATTGATGTTATTGGGTCAATTATGTCTAGATACAATTGATTCGAGTTCAAAAGGGAAGCAGTGATTGATGCGTGAATTGGTCGTGGAAGTCGAGGTAAGTGTTTGGCCTAACCTTAGCTTTAGGGAATAGGTGTTGAGTCTTATTTTCTACTTGATTATTCCATGTTCAACGTATAGGTGAGGTGACGAGTACCTATATGTTGTTGTCAAGCATGCTCGTGAGTCGGATATTGTGAATTAAGTGATTTTCATTGATATTTACTATGTTATGGATTAAATATCACTTTGGTGGTTGTTCGTTAATGGAAATTCTTGGTTGTGAACACTGTGGAGTATTTGTTTCTATTGAGGAATATTTTGCAAAGTTATGTACTTGAGTAAGATTGGTTATAGTTGTGTCCCTTGCCGGGACGGTGTTATTTCTGTTGTTGTTCCCTTGCCGGGATGTTGTGATTTATGATTCATGTTGTTGGTTTTCCTTGCCGAAATGTTGTTCTTGATATTTTTTGGGTGAGGAAGAGTGTAAAGCACGAAGGGTTGCCGTGTATTTATTTATTTATTGTGAGGATGAGAGTGTAAAATCACAAAGGGTGATGTCGCGCCATGATATGATGTTAAAAGCACGAAGGATAATGTCGTGTCGTTTCTATTTATTTATTGTTTGTGAGGATGAGAGTAAAAGCACGAAGGGTGATGTCGTGCACTTGTTTTGGTGAGGATGAGAGTAAAAGCACGAAGGGTGATGTCATGCACTTGTTTTGGTGAGGATGAGAGTAAAAGCACGAAGGGTGATGTCGTGCACTAGTTTTGGTGAGGATGAGAGTAAAAGCACAAAGGGTGATGACGTGCACTTGTTTTCTCTGTGTTGCTATTTCCTGTTGTTACTTTGATATTTAAACTGTTGCCTTATTCCGTTATACCTGTTATTTGCTATCTCTTTTTCCCCAGCATGTCCCCCCCCCCCTTATCTTGTACTTAGTTGATTATTTCCTGTTGTTGTTATTTCTTTCGTATGTTATAAAATTGCACAGGTTGAATCATATTCGTGTCCTAGCCTCGTCACTACTTCGCCGAGGTTAGGCTCGGCACTTACTCAGTACATGGGGTTGGTTGTACTGATACTACACGTGCACACTTTTTGGTTGTGCACATCCCGGTACAGGACCCTGTGGACATTGAGCTAGGAGGCTTCCTTCAATCCACCCGGAGACACTGAGGTAGTCATGTAGGCGTCCGCAGGCCTTGGCGTCTCGTTCCACTTCTTCATTCTGTTTTTAGTATTTCAAAACAGATGTATTTATTTCTTTCGGACCTTTATATGTATTAATCATAGATAGTCCGTGACATTGTGACTCCAAAGATCTGGTTTGGTTATTTTGAGAATTCGTAAAATTTGTGGATTTAGTTATGTATTTCTTTTATCCGTTCTCATTTTAAGCTTTTATTTATGAAAAAAGTCGTATTTCACTTGTTCTCACTTAATAATAACGATTTATAATAAATTTGATTAATTACGTTGGCTTTCCTAGCGGGTTCAACGTTAAGCGCCATCACGGTCCCGACGGTGGGAATTTCGGGTCGTGACAAGGCCTCAGTTATAACCAACTCTCAAATAATTTCCAAGTTTCCAAACTTTAACTTTAAATAAAAGTAGTGCCAAAATATGAAAAATAGTAATATAAAATAGTAAGTTTTCAAATCTTTGTTTTTATTTGAAAATCAGTAAAACATAAATGTCCTCCCTTATTGCTCCTTGTTGCGGCGTGCAACCCGATCCACCAGACATATCATATTAATTTATTCACCTGTATCACAATCAATTTATTCACTCGTATCACAATCAATTATCCACCCTTATCATAGCCCCTTATCACAGCCCCTTTATCACCGCCTTTCAAGTCAAAGCCTTTCACAATATTTATGTCTCGACAATTGTAAACAGAACAAGTTTCACTTTAAATAACAGTAAAAGCAGAATATGAAATAATGACAATAAAACAATGAGTGTTCCAACCTTTATTTTTTAAACAGTAAAACATGCATATTCACCCTTATCATGGTCTTGTTGCGGTGTGCAACCCGATTCCACTTATTCACAATATCGCAATCAATTATTCACCTTTATCACAACCCCCTTATCACACCAATTTTGTTTATTCATCAAAAACTTTTACAGTTCAGGCCAAGCCTTTCACAACACTTTTATTTCAACAAATTTCAAACAGAAAACAGTATAGCTCGTAAGCTTCAACCAATATCATTTCACAATAAAACCAATCAGAATATATGTAAACACCGTAACGCTGTCAACCCAGCTCAATCTTCATGTACTATGATAGAATCAAGATAATAGCCAACACTTTTAACACACTTGCAACAACAATTGGCAATAATTGATTGGAATCAAATAATCATGTAAACCTAAAAAAAAAACAGTTAAACTGCAATTCTCATAAATTCCTCAATATTATCAAAAATAAAACCAGCAAGAACACAAATATATATATATATGTATATATATATATATATATATATATATGCCTCGTACAAACAATGTCAAACTACTCAACCATTTTATACCACAAAGGAACCAAATAAACAACCAATACTCTTTCTAAAATAATCACAACAATATTTAACAACAATGGAACAAGGCCAAGTAATCGTAGAAACAATAATGAACATAGAACAATTAAGCCAAGAATCAATTAACTTGGGAACGGGGAAGGGATCATGTTTAACAGACTATTTGGTGGGCATAGATACTCGTCACCTCACCTATACACCACACACATACATTTCACATAGCAAACAAGTGGGGACTCATATTCCCTCAAGTCAAAGTTAGACCAAACACTTACCTCAATTTCGCAGGCCACTCACTGCTCAATTACAGTTTTTCCTTTAGAATATTGATCTAACTTGCTTGAATCTAATCATAATTAACTCAATATCATTAATTAAGTCTAAAGGAACTAACTTTATTGAAAATTACAATTTTTCCTAAGTTTTCTCAAAAAAAAGTGAAAACCCGACCCTGGGCCCGCTTGGTCTAAACTCGGGGTTCGGACCAAATTACGTTTACCCATTCACCCATGAACCCAAATATACAATTAGTTTCGAAATCCGACCTCAATTCGAGGTAAAGATTCGATTTTTACAAAATATCCTAATTCAACCCAAACCCTCAATTGTTACCATGAAAATTCTTAGTTTTTTTATTTAAAAGTGATGAACAACAATGAATAATTGAAAGAGTAAAGTTTACAATTGATTACCTATGACTTGGGGATGATATTTGGTCAAGAAATTTGTTCCTAGGGCTGTGGGGTTCAAAAATTTGAAGAAGAGGAAGTCTACCCGTTATATTTTTTTTTGTTGCCAGCTATTCTGCCTCGTTTCTCATGCCAAACGATCTCGAAACTCGATTTTTATGTCTCCAACGGATTCCTTGTGACATTCTAGTCAAGTTAAGCTTTTGAATCACTCCATTTGACCTTATAATGAAGGAGATATGTAGGTTTTAATATTTACAAATTCTGCAAATTTTTAATATGTCATCAGTGGCAATTTCGTAATTAACTTGAAAATTTTGGCAACCTTAGTAAAATGACCATAAAATCATCATACGATGTCCAAATTCGATGATTATTTTTGCTATGGGTCCGTAATTACGATACGGATCTAATACTTCATTCAAAACAGAAATCAGAGCTCATTTGTTCAATATGATATCATTTATGCTTGAAGAAACGACGTCGAAGCATAATAAAGAACGAGCGCAACACAACCCAAATATATTTGAAACTCACCCGAGCCATCAAGGCTCTAAACCAAATATGCACGCAGGTCTGAAATCATCATACGGACTTGCTCGTGTGATCAAATCATGAAAATAACATGTAAAGTATGAATTAAACCTCATTATTTTCTCAAGAACACTTAAAGTTCACTATTTATCAACCGGACGTCCGAATCATGTCAAACAAATTCCGATTCTCGCCAAATTTTGCATACATGACTTAAATATCATAACAAACCTGTATCGAGATCCAAAACCAAAATACGGGCCCGATACCAACGGTTTCAAACATTAATTTATTTCTTTATTTCATTAATAATTCACCAAAACAATTTCTTTCAAAAATTAATTTTAAGGCTTGGGACCTCGGAATTTAATTCCGGGCATACGCCCAAGTCCCATATTTTATTACGAACCTCCCGGGATCATCGAAACATAGATCCGAGTCAGTTTGCTCAAAATGTTGACTCAAGTCAACTAAAACCAAATTTTTAATTCAAAAAATTATTATTTCTTATATTTTCACATAAAAGCTTTCCGGTTTTGCGCCCGGACTACGCACGCAAATCGAGGTAGTTTAAATTAATTTTTTTTATGGCTAATAAGACTAGAATTGGGTCTACATTCTTCAAATGGCCCTTTGGGTCATCACACAAGATTATTGATTTTATAGTAAAAATATTCTCACGAAGTTTTTACTACGCTTGTGCACAATTCAAGCAAGATATTTCAGTTTAACCGTCACTAGTTTTATATAAATTAATTAACATAACCTTACGGAGTGTTAATTATTTATTTATTTCTTAGTGTAAAAATATAATTGTATTAGCAATAAACAATTATTCTTTAGAGAAATACGTATAAAACTGAGATTTTATTGTAATGATATATCAAGTGAATTCAATGATTCCCAACTCTTTTTAAATATAAACTTTTCGAAAGAAATTTGTCTTAATTTATAATTCCAAACGCACCTTTCATCAATTTGATTCTCTCAAATAGTAGTCAAAATATTACAAGTCTGTAGCTTAGATTGTCCAATATATGTGGGACGATATCATAAACTATACTAGAATTAGACAGAGTACGAGCAGAAAATCCTATACACAATAGCCTCGTCACTTGGGAGGATGACCTCTACCAAAAGTACCCTTGCCTCCAGATGAGGCGCCACTGAAACCACTGAAAATGACAAGGCCTCTCATCAGAAACCGACCCCCTCTCCTGAGCACGAGCCATCTCGATCTGTCTATCAAGATCTACGGCCTTCTGGAAAGAAATATCACTCCCGGTCTCCTTGGCCATCTGAAGCCTGATAGTGTAAGTGATTCCATCAATAAATCTCCTCACTCTCTTCTTTCGGTAGGAAGCAAGATGGTGGTGTGGCGAGCTCGGTCCACAAATCGAGTCTCATACTGGGTGACAGTCATACTACCCTGCTGAAGACGCTCGAACAGCCTTCGGTACTCCTCTCTCAGGGTGACAGGAATGAACTTCTCTAGAAATAGATGCGAGAACTTATCCCAGGTAAGTGCAAGAGAACCAGCTGGCCTAGTCAACATATAATCTCTCCACCATCTCGTGGCGGAATCAGTCAATTGAAATGCTGCAAAATCGACCCCATTGGTCTCAACTATACCCTTGTTGCGCAACACCTCGTGGCAACGGTCCAGAAAATCATGTGGTTCCTCAGAAAATGCACCACTGAAATGAACAGGAAAGAGCTTGGTAAACTCACCCAACCTCAACATAGCCTCAAAAAATCGGGCCTATTGCCGGCATGCACCGCAATAACCGGCGAAAACACCCCAACTGGTGGGTCTGCTGGAGTCTGATACTGGGGAGCCATCTGCTCCGGAGTGTGAGTAGCAGGAGTTTGTGCTCCTCCCTCAGCCCGAGAAACGGATGGTGGTACGGGGTATGTACCGGTCTGGGCCACACTCTCCATAAGGCTCACCAAATAGACTTGAGCATCATAAAGCATTGGAGTGGCTATGAACCCCTCCAGAACCTAAATTGGTTCGACGGGTACAGTCTGAGCTGGAACCTCCTCCTCAAAATTCACCTGAGGCTCCACCGTGGGTGCTGCTGCTCGGCTCTAGTCTGAGCTTTATCTCTGCCTCGGCATCTGGTGCGACCTTGGGCTCGACCTCTGCCCCTAGTAGGACCTGCCACAGGGGGCTCCAGCTATTGTCCGGTTGTAGATGCAGTGTGTGCTCTCGCCATATGCGAGAGAACAAGAATAGAAGAGTTGAATCATCATGATAGAATTAAAATCGCACGATAGAGAAAAATAAAAGTGAAATTTTTCCTAAAATCCATAGCCTTTGAAAAATAAGTACAGACGTATCCATACCGATCCTCCAGACTCTACTAAGCTTACTTGTGACTCATGAGACCTATGTTACCTAGTGCTCTGATACCAACTTGTCACGACCCGAAATTTTTACCCTCGGGACCGTGATGGCGCCTAACATTTCACTTGTTAGGAAAGCCAACGTTAGAATAGTTTTAAACCTTTTTAGCAATTCCAATAAGCTGATGCCGATTTAACTGAAATAATTGTGATAGAGCTGAAATAGAGTACGAAAAGTCATAATAACCGAAATATCTAAATATAACCCAGAACTGGTGTCACAAGGGCACGAGAGACTAGAATAATACATATTTGAATGAAAGTAAAATTGTCTGGAAAAAAAGTAAACAACTGGGATAAAGTAGAAGGGGACTTCACGGCTGCGAACGCCAAGGAGTTGTACCTTAAGTCTCCGTCAGATGTCTGATCCGATCAATCTACTGACCGCCGCTAGGACCGACTCCAAAGTCTGCACAAGAAGTGCAGGGTGTAGTATGAGTACAACCGACCACATGTACTTTGTAAGTTTTGAGTCAAACCTCGACGAAATAGCAACGAGGATAAGGCGGGTCACTTACAACAACTTGTAAGCAGTATAATAATAATGATAGGAAAGGAAATACAGGAAAATAAAGTTAACTCATGAAAATAAACTCAATCCTTGACCAGTAAAACTAGAAATACCAATCCTCAGAATCTCGTACGAAAGCACTGAAGCCAACAATACTACAAGGAATACTAAACACATAACCATTACGGCGTGCAACCCGATCCCACCATATAATCAAAGTCAATATCATAATTCTCCCTTATTTTACCATATCAATCCTCCCTTATTTCACATGTTGCGGCGTGCAACCCGATCCCACCATATAATCGGGGTAACTATCATAATCCTCCCTTATTTCACCATATCAATCCTTCCTTATTCCACATGTTGCGGTGTGCAACCCGATCCCCCATATCAATAAATGTAATAAATTCTACAACTCAATTCACAAGAAGCTCTACGAATAAGGAATATGAAAGCAAAGCCATAAAGTAAATCTTGTACCAAATCAAGAAGTACTACAATTTATACCAAGCAACAAGACAAGTCGAATATATGACAGCTAAAGGGTACAAGCAAGGCAATTAAGGCAAGTAGAACTAAATCGTGGAAGCAAGGGAGAAACTAACATTTTAATACGAGAATAATGAATGGTGAGTAGCAAATGAAGGCATAAGAAGCAATTAAAGCATGTAACAGTTAAGACATGGAATAAAATAATTAATGAAATACGGAAAAGCATGGAAACAAGTATTTTGACGGCGTATATACACTCATCACCTCGCATATACGTCGTTATACATGTAATTCACATAGCACATAACTCAAGGGTTCCTAATTCTCTAAAATCAAGGATGACCCAACACTTAGCTCACTCCGCAAGCAAATCAAAGCTATACCGGGGCCTTTCCTCTAAAATCTGCCTCCAAACCAATCGAATCTAACCAAAATCGACTCAATAACATCAAATAGTGCTAGGGAAATCAATTACAATACATAAAGTTAAGATCTTTACACTTTTCCCAAAAAGTCAACCCCTGACTTGCTTTGTCAAAACTCGAGATTCGGACCATAACACGATTATCCATTCACCCCCGAGCCCGGTTATGTAATTAATTTTGAAATCCGACCTCGATTTGAGGTCTAAATCCCAAATTTACAAGAATCCCTAATTCTATCCAAATCTCTAATTTCTACCATGAATATCTTAGATTTGATGTTGAAAAGTCATGAAATGCAATGGGTAATTGAAAAAAATTAGATTAAAGTCACTTACAAAAACATTTAGGAAGAAAATCTCTTGGGAAAATCGCCTCTAGGGTGTTTAGGATTGACAGTTTGAAAGAAATTAGCTAAATCTTGTTTTCCCCTCTTTTGCCAGCTGCGGATGTCACAATTGAGATATCTTATTCGCAATTGCAAACATAACAAATGCGAGAAAGTCTCAGAAAGTCAGTCATCGCAAATGCGTTGTTTTGGTCGCAAATTAGAACCCATGCCCTGGAAAATGTGGACCATCCCTTTGCATATGCGAAGGTTGTCCAAGAACACGTTGAGTCGCAAATGAGACTTTGCCTTCGCAAAAGTGGCAGAAGCAAGTTTGCAAATGCGAACATTCACCTCGCAAATGCGATATTCCCCTAGTCAGCCCATGCTCGCAAATGCGAAGTCTTGTTCGCAAATGCGAAGTCTTGTTCGCAAAAGCGAGGCTTGCAAATGCGAGCCCGATCTCGCAAATGCGTGAGCTACAGCAAAGCACCAGTAACAGATGATGGATCAACTATTGTACTAAGTTTGAAATCACTCAGTAGTCTATCTGAAACTCACAAATAACGTCATACGAACTCGCTCGTGCAATCAAAATACCAAAATAGCCTAAAACTTTGATCGGACACCAAAACGAATGAAATTTTCAGTGAAACTTAAGAACATGCAATTTCCCAACCGGGCATCTGAATCACGTCAAATCAACTCTGTTTTGCACCAAAATTTGCAAACAAGTCATAACTACCGCAATGAACTTATACCAAGTTACGGAATCGTAATCTGAACCCGATAGCAACAAAGTTAACCTACGGTCAAACTTAAGAATTCTTTAACTTTTAAACTTCTAATTTTCAACAAATTACATTAAATCAAGTGACTGCCGAATTTGATTTCGGCATACGTCCAAGTCCCAAATCACGATACGGACCTACCGCGACAGTCAAAACACTAATCTGGATATGTTGCTAAAAACGTTGACTGAAGTCAACTCAAATGAGTTTTAAGGCACGATTTCATATTTTCATCAAGTTTTCACATAAAACCTTCCGGAACAAAACACGAATTGTGCACGCAAATCAATAAAGGCTAAACGAAGCTATTCGAAGTCTCAGAACACATAAATGAAGGTTAAAACTAGAAATGACCTATCGGGTCATCACAAGGAGTGCCACAAGAGGTTAAGAAGAGGTTTATATTGTTAGAAGAAAAGAAGTTTTAACTGAATTGTAATGGTCAAGTAAAATTCAAAACTCTAATACTACGGTTTGATCATGACTTTTTGACCCTTGAACTATCCTTTTAAAAAAATTGTAAGAATTTTTCAAATATTTTGTGGCCTTTTTCATATCCTGAATGAAAATAAAAACCGCCACAAATTATCAATATACGGGTTATCATGGAATGAAAGCGCTGCACCCTGTAACAGGCCTTATGCAATCAGAATCCAGATTGTGAAAACAAGGTGGAAAACAAAACAAAAAAAGAAGTAACTGCATTTACACCCTCTCTTATCAATTTATTTGTACATCAGTTTCTGCTTCCATAATCTATTTCTTAGCGAAACAAAAAATCTCCATTTCCATACCAAATGAAATCTCTAACCTTGTCTTTGCGGCTATAGAATGACACAAATATGAATATCTTAAACAATGATTAACTTTACGGAAACGCTGTATTTCCAAATTACATAATACGTATCACACATTATACTAACATCCCTTTCACTTCTATACAAATTTGCTCCCTGCACAACACCTGAAAACTTTGATCCAACTTGACGCAAAATAAGATTTTTATGAACGCAAAAAATTAGTTAAACCTTGTGCTATTCCTCCTACCCCACCATTTCTTTTTCATTTTATCGCTGGCTCCTTCATCACTCCCGAGTTTATTCAGAATCACCTTTGTTTCTCTCAATCTTGATCCGTAATCTTTCTTCCAAGCTTCAAACATCTGCTTCAACCTCCTTAGCTCGCGATCTGGATTTAAGTTAGCCTCAACTTGACCTGATTTTACTTCCACCAAGAACTTAGCATCGTCACCAAATACTTGACTCCTCTGCTCAAACTCCTCAGCTAATCGGCTTATGACACTAAGACCTGCGCTCATTGGCCTTGCTCCATTGCTCTCTCGGGCCCTATGGTTGCTTCCCGTCTCCCAACTAGACTCTTTCTCATCGGTTGGATTGACGGACGCATCAGAGTTCCTCCTCGAATCATCAAGGGTTAAGCTCCTTTTTGCAATGGAAAGACTTGACTGCAGCGATCTCATTTGTTTCTGCCATATTTCTTCCATGGATTTCATTTTCAACTCATACTCTGACCAACGATTCTCATACTGCTGCAGTCTCTGGTGAAGTATGTCATTCTCCTCTTCTTTTTCTCGAAGAGCAGCTTCAGCTCTAAGGACTCGACGTTGTAACTCTGCCAGGAAAGAAGATTTCACAAGCACCTCTTCTGACTCATTACCCTATAGGAAGTTAATCAGGATAAGAAACCAATAGAAGAAAACGGGCAGCACAAGAACCAATCGCTGACTAAGATGAATGAGACGCTTTTGTCAACGAATCCGAAGTTAACTAACAAACTTGAATAAGCAGTGAGTGAAATATAGTGCAAAACAAAGAGATGTCACAAAACGTTGTCATCCCAAATTTATAGCCACCCATGATTACCTTTCTGCCTCCAAATTGTAAGAGTCCAATGTCTCCTGAGCATCTTCTGACTAACCAGCCACGAATCACTGGAGAAAAAATTCAATGAGGTGAAAGAAAACTACAATATTAAGTTATAAAACCTAGATAAAACCATGTCAAATCTATTGGATGAGCAAGTGAAAATATTGTTAAAACCATATAGTAAACACTACAAAGCCCTGAAACTACAGCTATTTGTGCAAATCTATCTTACAGCCAATATCTGTCGTTTATCCAATCATGCAAAATATAATCATGTGAAATATTGAACTGGAGCTTTAGCAATTACCAGATTGTATCACAATTGATGCATCATGAATATTTCTGTAAGTTTTCCTTTTGGTCCTGCATTTTATCTGCTTTTGTATACACACAGCTGCTCTGTGTCTCTGTAGCAAGATTGCATACTCTTTTCTAGCTTTCATACCACGTACAACTGAACAGAAAAAGCATGCAGGAATAGAGTTGCGTCATAAACCCTAAGAAAACAGATAAAACAGCGAAGTAAATTTTCAAAGTTCAACGAAAACCCACATGACTGAAGTGTAGCAATTCCTCTGCCCAATTGTTTGAGATGTCGGCGAGCTTGGTGACCTCTAAAACAACTTTGAACGCGTAAAATGCCATGGAGAGTGCGATTTCTGGTATCTTCAAGAACCCCAACCTGAAAAGAGGCAATAAGAGAACAATGCATTTGGAGTTAATATATGGAACAAATGAAAGTATGCTCTTCAGTTTGGGGAAAAAATTATCTCAACCCATTTCTGTTGGCATGGTCTATAGTGGACATCTCAATAGAAGATGTGGATGATTGGAAAGCAAATGTTAGCATTGCAAAAGTTTATAATGGAAGGGGGACCAAAGGAACAAAATTCCAGAAGCTTGCTTTACGCAATTGTCCAGTCGCTAAGATATTTAATAGTAATCCAATTATCAAAGTCACATAGTTTAGATGATTTGTTTCAGTCATCTTTCTCAAGAATCTAATTTAAAAAGTAAAGTCAGAAACTTGACAGAAACGCCAGTACTCAATTACTAGCATGATAACTCAAGTACTTAACAGAAACGCCAAATGGAAGTTAGCACAATTTGCATATTTTAAATTTTTATTTACATTCATAAAGATCTAGCAAATGCTGTAACAAAAGAAGCAGCGCATGGATATGTGTGTAAGTTGAAGATGATGAGAACACCAGATGCATTCAGCCTTAAGCTAGTTCTATTCCATGCTTTAGTGACCTCTGGAAGAAAGAAAGAACAGGCATTGGATTCCGGTGATCTACAATGCACTGTCTACATATAATTCGTTAATCGTTCCAAATACTTATCTTCTCTTCTTTCTCCACAGCTTTAATTAGGGATTGTACAACTCACAAGTGAAAAATTCCTACAGCTCCATGCAAAATAAAAAAGAAATGAGGTAGTGGATTTTGAAATTTGGGGGAATCTAGAAGAGAGAGCAAGGTAGTTCAACAGGGTATACGAGGCTTGATTGTACAATACATTATACTCAGAGGTAATGACACGTGCTGGCAGTAGCGTTAAATCCAGATTCACAGCTAATAGATCAACATTAAATTTGACTGTATTGACAATTAAAAGCCCAGCAGAAGTGCACAAGCATGAGGGAAAAGAGGGGGGAAATGGGAGCAGAAAGAGAAATTTGGTGGTCATAATAGTCTTTCTCACCTGCCCAGTTCGGAAGAACAACTTTGTGAAGCCAACTTGGTACAAATCAGGCAGAATATTGAACTGATGTAAAATTGCAACTGAGACACTGAGTGGATCTTGCGATGCAACATGGTTGAATAAAAGGAATCCATATCTGATGCAGAATTCCGTTGAAGTGAGTAAGAGCTCGAGCATACCGACAAATGAACATTAAAAAAAAAAAAAACATTAGTGATAATACTCCATCCTACCTTCTAGCAAACTTCTGATGGGACATTCTGGTAGGAAACCCAGATCTTGATATTCGAACTACTTCTAAGACACCACAACATCGTAACTGCTGCAATACAAGTCCTTGCTCATACTTTCCAGGAGACTGAAAATTGTTGGGCTTGATACAACGTATGAAATGTGGAGTCGTGGTCTCTAATCGTTGCATTAGTTGGAATAATTGTCCCTAACAGCAAAAGGAGAATCAAGTATCACACACATAAGCTGAATCCTGATACATCATGAGCACCCTTACACAAGGGAGCAAAGACAGAGAAAGAATGAATGAACTCCTCCATGTAACCACCACCCCCCCCCCCCCCAAAAAAAAATTCTACGTCAATTGCTACAATCAAACAATAATCATTGTTTGTCATATAATTTTTTTTATAAGGAGGAATAATCTTTTGTGATATCATAAATTTAAACCACCAGTCCTCCAATAAGTTTATCCAGATTATATGATGGCTGAATATGTATCTTAAGTTTCAATAAATCAACCAAAAGAATCTTGTTAATCTAAATACTAACCGTAATGTATAAAGCATGCTTAGCAAAGCCTTAACTATATTTTGACTGTGATTTTACTTGTAGACCACAACAACCCAGTATAATCTCACAAGTGGGGTCTCGGGAGGGTAGTGTGTACGCAGACCTTACCCCTACCCTAGGGTAGAGAGGTTGTTTCCAATAGACCCTCGGCATCCTTCCCTCCAAGAACTCCCCACCTTGCTCTTGGGGTGACTAGAACTCACAACCTCTAGGTTGGAAGTGGAGAGTGCTTACCATCAGAGCAACTCACCTTGTTGCTAAGCATGTAGACCATATATAGGAATTTCCACTTTCTGCTTCTGAGCTTATCATATAAGGCCTAAAAGCAAAGGTCTATGCAGAGTCATAAGCAGGAAAAGCTGCATTATTTTGATCAACTAGTTTTGGGGGGAAGCCAAAATTTGCTATAAATAACACGAGTCCCCCTGGAAAACTTAAGAAAAGGTTATTTTTCTTTCTGAAGATCGATGTATAAGATTCCTCTACCAACGCATTTAACTCCATTCATTAGAAAAGTCCATTGAGTCTGCATCTATCCTTTTTCTTTTGTTTGAACCTTTATTAGTTTTCAGAAACAGGATTTCCTATTTTTGTTAATTCCCGGGTTTCTCTGAATTTGAAAGTGATCACTTAGTACATTTCCATACCAAAGCTTAATCCAATTAAGTCTGTAGCATCTACCAATTTCTCCATATCCCCCTGTCTTTTTGTTTTGACGGTAGCATTTGGACCATATCAACATGTTATTGGATGTCAAATAACCTGACTTTCAGAAGAAATGGAAACGGAAGTTTTATCTTTTCTTCAAGTTAGAAAAAAGTAGTTTCTATACGTAAAAATACCTTGAATTTGGTGGAAACGCTTAATTTTTGGGAGTCTGCTCCACCAGATTTGTACAATGGGCCAACAACAGGCTTTTCAGATTGAGCAAGCATATTTGATGCAAACGTTTGAGGAAGGTGGTACTTGCAAGAAGATAGAAGCTGAATTGAATTGGAGTGCAGTAAATCACGATTCTTCTCAAGAAATCCAGTTGTATCATAAATAACCTGGTAACAAAGGAATTATTACATTTCCCTTATAGAAATAAAGAAACAGCATAAACAAGCCATTCACGTCACTACATTAGATAGCAGGTGAAATGGGACAAAACAAGTAATTCATAAACAAGCATACCTCCCCTGCATAATGGCATACTGTAAAAGCCTTCCCTCGTTCACCTCTGAAACAAAGATTAGAATTTAGATGCTGCTTGAGTTTGTTGGCAAATGACATGTCTGTGCCATTAGGAAAGGTGGACTCCTCGTCTAACAGAGATAACAAACCCAGTGGTTTCTGCATAAAAGAGAAAAGAGAAGTTTAAGTATGCTAAACCAGATATATACTTCAAGAAACACTAGACATGGAAGACCTCCATTGTTGGTGATTTGGTTCCTCTATCAGCATAATTCACTTACTACATATTTCAGGCTAATGTAATACCAGAACAAGACTTAGGGAAAAACATGCTTTTAACGTACGTGACCACATCTGCTTTATGAGAGCCATGAATACATAAACTCCTAGAATAAACTAAAGAAAAAGTGAAAGAAAACAATATAAATGGCTAGGACTGAGTTATATTTATTTAAGAGACTAAACATACAAACCTTCTCAAACAAATTTAGACAATCTTGGTTGTCGTCAAAATCAACTTTTGTCCAATCAATGCCATCTTGAATATACTCCTGGAAAGACAGTCAGCTGTTAATGAAGAGTTAAAAAAGGTAATATACAAATAAAACAAACTAAAGCTCCTGGAAGTATCCTTTAAGTTGCCTAATTGGCAAATGCAGTGGTCATGCATGTTAGAGTAAAAACTGCTGCCACCTAATTCTGTGGTAGATTATCAACCACCTAATTCTAAAATCAGCTTGTTTTGAAAAGTACTTTTCTCAAAAGTACTTTGGTGATAAGCAGTTTGTGTTATGCTATTTAATTTGAAAACGCTTTTGACCAGTAATTAGTGTTTGGCCAAGCTTTTAAAAACTGCTTCTAACTGTATTTTTCTTAAAAGTGCTTCTCAGAAAAGTGCTTTTGGAGATAAGCTACTTTTTTGTTGCTTCTCAAAAACTGCTTCTGCTTCTCTTTTCCTTCTAAAAGCTTGGCCAAAAACCTCAATTTTTCGAAAAAAACACTTTTAGCCCAAAAAAAAGCTTGGCCAAACAGCCTACTAGTTTAACACCATAAGCTTTGAGACTTCTTAAGCAGCTAATGGATCGGCAAAACAGTATTTTTGTTATAAATGTTAAAGCAACATGCTAAATAAGCTTTTAGTACGTAGCGGCAAATGTACAAAATCAACTCCCGACAGCCAGAATCAAATCAAAACCAACCCCTTGAAGTCAGCATGTTGGTGTGCAATTATAATTACAATAATTATAATTACTTTTTGAGAAATGCTGTGAAATTAAAATGTTTGGAGCAAACTTACTGTATAATCGTTTAGTACATTAAAATAGTACTAAGACAAATAAATGTAACCAACAACGATAATAAAATTGACCATACCCTTTTTCAAGCAATAATGACATTTTTCTGTCACAAAATCACATTCCAAACCAATCAGGAGAAAGTATAAACCACACAGCCATTCTCCCTACAAACTTTCCGTAAACCATTGAAAGGGCCTGCTTCTGCTAACCTAGTCAATTGTGATTATACCAAGAGAAGACTCACAAGAAAATATCCACCAAATTAATAATTGAAGTTGCAGTGTCATGCTGAGATTCAAAAAGAAGGTTGAGATCAATTCTCTCATTCATAACAGCATCACTGTTCTCACTAGTATCAAGTGAACATGGAAATGCTTTAATTATTCTGTGTAAGAACTTCTTTTGGGATAAATATAATGTAGAAAACAAGAGAAGAAAATATTTTTGTATCTGTAGTCTGTACTAAAACAAAGGTGGATATCATATGATGCAAAAGAGAGTGAATTTGGAATTTCGGATAAAGGGTGTTCAGGAAGATAGGAGATTGCTCACCTCAGGAAGAGAAATCAAATTGAGAAATGGAATAATATGATAGGGATACTGTTTTGAGTACTCATTTTGAAAAGAACAAGTCAGCATCAAACTACAAATATGTCCATCCTACCCTTTACACGACAGAAACTACTAAATGGTCCAAGGAAATGAGGTGGGAAGAATTAAAAAACTTGGCTTCTGTTTGAAATCTCTTTGACAGGGTGACGAAATGCTGAAAGCTTGGTCATGAAGATGGTAGACCGGAAGTAACATAGTCAAAGCCAAAACAAAGAAGAGCAACATGAGACTGATATAAAGATAGAAACTTCTAAGACCCAGAAAACAGATATGGCGAGATTCGAGGGGCCACAGAGTTTTCGCCAACTTAAACATGCTATTTGGCATTATACTTTCAATGTTTTCAAATTAACAACAAACCCAGTGTAATCCTACAAGTGGAGTCTGGGGAAGGTAATGTGTACTGAAACCTTTAGACTCCAAGGTCTGCCTCTAAACCTCTAACCTCGCGTTAACACCACCTCACGTCACGTCAATCATTACAATGTCATCTGCAAATAACATGTACCATGGCACCTCCCCTTGAATGTGACGCGTCAGTGCGACTATTGCCAGGGCAAATAAAAACAGGCTGAGAGCTTATCCCTCGTACAAGCCCATCACAACTGGAAAGTGTTCCGAGTCTCCTACCACCGTTCTCACATAGGTCTTAGCTCCATTATACAAAGCCCTTAATCGCCCTAATATATGTAACAGATACACCTCTAGCCTCCAAACATCTCCACAGGACCTTCCTCGGGACTTTATCGTAAGCCTTTTCTAAGTCAATGATACCATATGTAAGTCCCTCTTCCTCTCCATGTACTGCTCCACCGATCTCCTAACAAGGTGAATGGCTTTCGTAGATGAACGCGCTGGCATGAATGCCGAACTGGTTCTCGGAAATAGACACACTCCTCTTCACCCTCAACTCCACCACCCTCTCCCAGACTTTTATAGTATGACTTAGCAGCTTGATACCTCTATAGGTGTTGCAATTTTTCATATCACCCTTGTTCTTGTACAAAGGGATTATCGTACTCCACCTCCATTCTTCGACCATGTTCTTCTTCCTAAAAATGACATTAAACAGCCCAATGAGCCACTCCAAGCCTGCCATACCCGCGTTCTTCCAAAATTCCACCGGAATTTCATCTGGCCTGATCGCTCTTCCCCTGCTCATCTTAAGCATAACCCCCTTGACCTTCTTACTTTTTATACGCCTACGATACCCTAAGTCTTGACGACTCTCGCATCGTTCCAAATCACCCGGCACATTGTCCATGTCCCCTCTTCGTTCAAGAGTTATGGAAGTATGTCTGCTTTCTTCGTCGAATATGTACCTCTTCCGTCAAAACTTTGTCTTCCTTGTCTTTGATGCACTCACTTGGTCCAGGTCATGGGCCTTCTTTTTCTCTCACCCTGGCTAGCATGTACAGCTTCTTGTCCTCTGCCTTTGCCCCCAAGTTCTCCATACGCACTACCAAATGTTGCAGTCTTAGTCGCCGTAACCGCTAACTTTGCCTCCTTCTTAACCTTCTTATACCACCCCTTACTCGTCCTATTCTCCTCCTCATCTACGAAATGTTTTCAAAATAAATAAAATGAATTTGGTTTACCCACTCTTATTTTAAAGAGATGTGTTAGAAAACTTATTTTTTACAAAGGTCTGAATATTAAGTGTCCGCGAAAAGGATGAAATAAGTTCTTGTGTAAGATATCATCCAACATTAGACAAATATCACGTCTTGTATCTAACACCTATAATAGGTGAAACTTGTATTCATCAACTCATAGTCTTTGATATATTTCTTCCATACTCTTATTTTCTCACAACCTTCTTCAGATAATTAAGATTCACAATCTCTAATTATGCAAAACAACAGTAGAACTAAAGCTTCCTCCTGCAAAGTGATAAAAAGATAAAAGATGGAAGATGGATGAAATCAAACCACCTTCACACTGTTCACCTACTCAAGATACCTAGGCGAGTAAAGTCTACTATACTTGGTATTCAAAATCAAAAAAAGAAAACATGAAAAAAAAGATTCCAACTCCACAGCCAAATCAATAAAGATTATGCTTTTTAAAATTGAAAATAAACTTCTTTCCCATCATTTTGCAAAACTCAATTAGCTTAACTTTGCCCAAGTGAATTACCATCTTTCATTCTGTCCACTAACAGAAAGCTGCTACTGAAACGCCTCTTAATGGACGGAATAGAGGACAGATATCTTAATAACTAGGAAGCAGCACCATTGTGGAAGAGAAAAAGGATTTCTTGGTATGACTTCTGAGAGGCTGATTCGTTCTCAGTCAGGCTTATATTCGTACCTTAATTTCTATTCACTCTGTCACGTTGCTGACGTAATTCCTCTTGGGACATTTATTAAAAAAGATGTTGAAAATGTGCATCATGTTAATTAAAAAAGAAATCTGTTGTCACCACCGGCTTAGAAAGTGGAAGTGGAACTAGAAAGCAGTGTTTATTGTAAAGTATTTAGATGTTTGAAAAATAGTTAAATATGCTTACCATACATGGCACTGGATTCTAAATTGGTACTACATGGTCTCAGGCTACAAAAATAAGTATAGTTTATGAAACTATTTTATCTAAGAACTCACCATATGAAGTCTCACATGTCAAAATAGGCATATATTAGGAACAGAAATTTACTAATACACTATGTTCAGAGCAATGGAAATATCTCTAGCATATGATAATGGCAAACATTAGGAAATCCACCTTATCCAACCAAAGCTAACAGAACCCCATCCCTACTCCACTTTCCCCCGCCTTTCTCCCAACAACAAGCTTAAATGGCATCCACAGTTATAAGTCTTAGGTACAAACCTAACAAAAACAAAGAATTCAAGAAATCTGCAATCTCTAGTAATTTTCACATTAAGTCAAAGCTATAGCTACCGCAGAACCTTCTCCTTTTCCCACTAATTAGACCGAAAGTTCTGGGATGCTACATGTTCTCCATTGTTCTTACACATTTTTTACCCTGAAGCAAAAGCCTTTGCATTCTATTCATGGTTGCACAGATTCAATCAGTATCATTGAGCAAGAGGAAGAAAACAAACAAAGGCATGACCTAAGTGAAGATGCCATATTTAACAGGTATCAAGAGCTAGAAAGCCTGAAAGTCAGGCGCAAATATATTCAACCAATGCATCAGTTTCTAATAGGATTAAGCAAAGGGATCATCACCTCTTGTTCCAACTTGAACAAGTGACGGTTAAAGTGTTGTTGCAACCTCTCATTGGCATAATTAATGCAGAACTGCTCAAAGCTATTCCTCTGGGAAGGAAATCAAGGTCAGCATAATTAGAAAATAAAAGAAACACGAATGAATAAAGCATTATAAACCACAATACCTCGAATGATTCAAAACCATAGATATCAAGAATGCTGATAGATCTTCCAGTTCGACGTTTGCCGACTGCAAGTGACTTATTTATTTGTTCAACGAGCCAGTCAAATAGACAAGAATAGATTGATTTTGCCAATGCATCTCTTGTGTCAGTAGCCTAGCAAATAGAGAGAACGATCAGTTATTCTTCAAGGACTTCCTAAATGGTCCATTGGTCAAACGTAACTAACAAGTTTTCAGTATTGCCATATACTAAATCATTACCTGAGATAGTGTTAGCTTTTGGACAATGTCATCATTTCTTACTCTCATTTTTCGAGTTGATAAAGCTAGCTTTAGCTCTTCCACACCACACCCGAGTAAAGTTGAAACAGTTGTTAGGCCTACAGAATTAGACATCAAATAATAACATCAAAGAGACAACAACAAAGCATGAAAACAATGTAGTTTCTCGGGAAACTAGTCAGTTTTAACCGTAGAAAATAAGAAGATTCTCCTAACAAACTTTAGTTTGATATACAATATAAATCAACGTCTTAATCTTAAATTAGTTGGAGCTACATAAAACTTCTTTAGCCATTCTACTCTAATTATGCCACTAGATGTTAGGCCTACCCTACATACAAAGCTTTTAATTAGTCTAGAAAGACTCCTAAATGTCGGACCTAATGTAAGTGTAAGGCAGCCCGGTGCACTAAGCTCCCGCTATGCGCGGGATCCGGGGAAGGGCCGGACCACTAGGGTCTATCGTACGCAACCTTACCCTACATTTCTGCAAGAGGTTGTTTCCACGGCTCGAACCCGTGACCTCCTGGTCACATGGCAGAAACTTTACCAGTTACGCCAAGGCCCCCCTTCAAACCCTAATGTAAGTGTAACAACAACTAAATAAGTCACTGATTGGCATCGCTCGTACAAATCCTTTTGTCAAGTTACAGGTCCCACATAGGTATAAAAGAACACATCAAAAATCGGGTAATGTGCAAATCCACTTATTGTGTTCTTGGAGGGACACTTAGTTTCTTTAACATGATATCAGAACCAACTATTTGGTTATTGGTAAGCCATTCTCATACTCATGAGTCAGCATTCAAATCCATGTGCAAACCTATGAACCGATTCCACAAGTAGAAGGTTGAGTTATATAGTGTTCAACACCGGGTGTAGAAAGGCACCCAATGAGGTAAAGGTAATGGACCATTCCACCAAAAGGCTTAAGGTTTTGGGTCAGATGTACAGATTCTTTATATTTCTTTCATTGTGCTATGCTTAACATATCGGGGCGGGTTGGATGAAATGGAGACTTGCATCAGGAGTCCTGTGTGACAAGAAAGTGCCACCGAAACTCAAGGGTAAGTTCTATAGAGTTGTGGTTAGACCGGCCATGTTGTATGGGGCGGAGTGCTGGCCGGTTAAGAACTCCCATATTCAGAGGATGAAGGTAGCGGAGATGAGGATGCTCAGGTGGATGTGCGGGCACACTAGGATAGATAGGATTAGGAATGAGGATATTCGGGCGAAGGTGGGCGTGGTCCCGGTGGAGGAGAAGATGCGGGAAGCGAGGCTCAGATGGTTCGGGCACGTGCGGAGGAGAAGCCTTGATGCCCCGGTGAGGAGGTGTGAGCGGCTGGCGGTGGTGGGTTCGAGAAGAGGTAGAGGGCGGCCTAAGAAGTATTGGGGAGAGGTGATTAGGCAGGACATGGCACGACTGCGGATTACCGAGGACATGGCACTGGATAGGAAGGTCCGGAGGTCAAGCATCAGGGTTGTAGGATAGGGGGTTCTAGAGCTTTTCTTATGTCATTACCGGGGTGAGGAGGGGTTGGATAGTGTTTACCATAGATGACTTGCGGATTTTATTGAGCTCCCGGGCGGTAGTTTCTGGCTAATATCATTGCATGTCATTTGTTTATGATTTCCATGCTTAGGTTACTATTTCTACGATTTCTGCCGGAGTTACTAATGAATTGTCTTTTCTTTTCTTATTCTCCTGTGCTAAGGATCGATTGGAAAAAGCCTATCTGCCCTTTCGGGGTAGGGGTAAGGTCTGCGTACGTATTACCCTCCCCAGACACCACTGTGTGGGACTATACTGGGTAGTTGTTGTTGTTGTTGTTGCTATGCTTAACATAGACTTTACTTAACATAATGAAAGAAATATAAAATTTGGTATAATATCACATGGCTACATAACATAAAAAGAGCATGTTATGTGACATTGCTTTATCAAATTATTGAACTTTTCCTATATGTCCCATAGTTAACTATAAAATTCAATTGAGTCAACCAAAGTCTTATATATCAAAGAGAGGAAAGGAAGGTGTCCAACTGAGAGTAAGAAAGAGCAACACAAGGAAATCGGTTGCAACCTAGTCCTAACAGACATCATCAAAAAAAGGAGAAATAAACTACTGCCTACTAGGAGTTGGAAGGGCCACAAATAGCTGAAGTGATAATCTTTTCACTTTCAATATTACCTTCATCCACAACTGGTTCAGCATGGTTTTCATTGTCCACAGATGTAAAAGAGATATTTCCAAGCCATAGCACTGCAGCTAGCATCGAAAAAACACTCTCTTGGTCCTCCTTGCTGATATGAACAACATCGAGTGCTTCCTAAAACAATACACCATATTTAACTTCACAAGTTTTAAGAAACAAACAAGATCCAAAGTCAAATAGCCTAAAGATAAAAGGTGAAATTAAATATCAAACTTGACAGCAAGACGAGAAGAATATTACCATTACAGTACGAAATTGTTCAGCATCATCAACCCCAGAAATTGAGTAGCAATTGCTTTGTCTCAGGTAGTTATACTCACTTACATCCTTCAAATTTAATTTCTCTGCAGATGAGGTACAAAAGAAAAGGAAAAAGATCTAAGTGTCCGACAAATATAGTAATAACTTGTAATTCCAAATCAAAGTACTCATATTTAAGTTATATTAAGCATAGCAACGATGAGCAAAAACTATAAATCAAACACATACTATCATTCAGTCCAACTTCCATTTTTGTTGTAATAGAGTTTGCTACATGCAATTCTCGTCCAAAACCTCTCATATATTGATATGAAGTTGCATTAGCATTAGCATGTGCTAAACTTCGAGCCTCATTCAAGTACATACAGATTTTGCAGGAAAAGACTGAAAGGAGGACGGGAAACCGAAATACAGAGTATCAATCTGACATCATCAGTAGAAAGTAAATTTTTTAAAGAACTCAATATACTGAAAATAGAGATTGGTGATTAGTTTCTATGAGCATTAGCTTCAAAAACGTGATTGACTTTTGTTTCCTCTTCTTCGCTTCTTCAACACTTCTTGCAATCTTGTGGGATTGAAGAACGTGTGGGTGAGGTTTCGTTTCATCTTATATTCTTCTAACGTGAGTTTGAAGAACGCTTTCGCTAGTTTTGCAAAAAACTTTGCAGGGTGCTTTTGATTTTCTCTCTTCTTTGTGCTTGAGAGGTGCAAAACCTTGAAAGTCCATCAACTTGGTATCAGAGCACCGGTCCAGGTCTGAATTCTTGAATTGTTGTCTTGTTCATCATGTCGGCCGACAACAAAACAACAAGCTTGGGATCCTCTTCATTAATGAATAACTTCAGATTGAAAGATTAAGAACTACAGCCCATGAACAAGACAACGAAGAAAACAACGCAGAATTTGACTGAATTGGTCGACAGTTTGCTGATTCCAAATCAGCCACCAAACCCGCCATAATGCCTACAACCTCCACCCCCACCAAGATACAACATACCAGCTATAGTATGGTGCATTCTGCTAAGGTGAACTATCTTCCCTTGAGATATTTGGAGATAATCCATACGTAGTTAACGGTTTCTATGACAGTTATTGTAGAACATGAAGTGCCAACCAAAATAAGGATCAAACAGAGAACAGTGCGTCGTATACGCAAAACATCTAGAGCAGATGCATTGACAGATCAAACGATGAAATTCTCACCCTCCTACAGATTTATCATTCATTACCTTTGAGAGCCCCTGGAGCTCCTGCGCAGAGCTGATAAAATATATGATATGACCTTTCTCCCTCACTGCATTGAACCACTCTGGACTGTTCCACAAAACTTATAATTAAGTTTGCATTACAGAAAAATAAAATAAATTTTGCTGACGATCAAGGCAATTGGAAGGAAAAGTACCTTTTCAAGTAAAACTGTGAAGATCAAGAAACCACATCAGCAGTCAAAGGAAAAGTACAAATATATGTCAGCCACTAGATTTTACTTCCATGTCAAAATTTCATTTTAATGAACTCATACAGGATGCTGTTCTTACATGTTTGAATATTAGCCCCTGATATTTTTCCAGTCTCACTAAAGTGAATCTCAATAAGTTTCCCCTGTCAAATATTTAACACTTTCTTAAATGCTAGGAAAAGATATCTTGAAAAATAATTACTTAGTCAAATCCAGGTCAGTACAAGAAAATCACTTACAAAACGACTTGAGTTGTCATTTCTTAAAGTTTTAGCATTGCCAAAGGCTTCTAAAATCGGATTCGTTTTCAGAATCTCATCCTCTATTCCACTACCACCTCCAAGGGCAGCCAAGTATTGCATGGCTATCTTTGCTGTTTCAGTTTTGCCAGCTCCGCTTTCCCCACTGGGCATGAACGAACCAAGGATTATTATAGTATACAGATTATCTAAGATGGCTTGATGCAATAAAAAACTACTATTGAAATTCTTAAAGGTCAAGATATAAAACATGCATTACAGGAAATCAAAGAGGATCATCTGTAATAATATCATTTGCAATTATCAGAGAGTATTGTAGGTATAACTACTGGTCGGAGTATTGATCAGGTAATAATTGGAAAAGATGTCAAAACAAAAGAACGTACCATTAGACCTCTCTATAACAGCATCGTCATATAACAACCATTCACTATAAAAGCCAAGTTTTTAATGGAACCAATTTTCATGCTATGTTATAATATATGTTATTTCGCTATAAGAACCAAAAAAATCCGGAACAAATAAGATTGTTATAGAGAGGCTTCACTGTATATTATTCTAACTCCACTCCAGCTTGCAGGAATATGCACATTAGAAAATGCCAAACAGCCTAAACAGTAAGAATGCATGCCTTCATGAAAGGCACTACGCGAGAATACCAAAACAAACCAGAAATCATTGACTTTTGGTAGCATACAACCATCAATCTGCTGTCCGTCAGAGTTGTCAAAGGTGAAAAGCATTAACTAGCGCTCAGGTCTATCGACGCTTTACGCGCAAAGCACAATTAAAGTGTGGGCTTTAGTTAAAAAAGGCGCAACAAAGAAAAAAGTAAAAAAATATATATATGTAATGCAAGAAAAAAGTAACTTCATTCATAATGTTCCTTAACAATTAATACATCTTTTTGCCAATCATATTTATTGTTTATCTCTCTTATTCTATCTATTACGTATTAGTCATGTATAGTGTCTCACACGGGAAGTAGATACCTATTATTATGTAATCACTATATGTAAATAGGATTGTACAGCACTTTAATTAAGCAATAATATTTTTCTCCCGTGGTTTCTCACATAGTAATGTCAAGGTGGGTTGCTCTTATGGTAAGCACCCTCCACTTCCAACCTAGAGGTTGTGAGTTCGAGTCACCCCAAGAGCAAGGTGGGTAGTTCTTGGAGGAAGGATGCCGAGGGTCTATTGGAAACAGCCTCTCTACCCTAGGGTAGAGGTAAGGTCTGTGTACACAGTACCCTCCCCAGATCCCACTTGTGGGATTATACTGGGTGGTTGTTGTTGTTGTTGTTTCTCACATGGTATCGTATCAGAGCATTAGTGAGTAAAGATCGTTGTGCGTCATTCCAGCGACAGCCGGGAAGAAATAACTCAGTCATCGTGCAATTTTCCGGTGACCTAAGTGATTGATTTGCGTCATCTCACGTTTGGTGAGTGTTGTGCACTAACCAACACCACCATTAGACTCAGAAACCTCCGTCGACCAAACACCAAAAAGATTCTCCGGCAACACATGCTCCACGCGCCTCCACGCGCCTTCCATCCACCGGCGCATTTGTCCCACGCGTCGGCGCATGCGTGCTTCTCCGGCCATTTTTTGGCCAAGCTTCTTCAGGACAGCCTAGTTGCACAGCAATTCCGAGTCCACCAGTGCTATTCCCGACAGATTCCGACAACTTTGGGATTTTCCGGCGAGCTACAGTGTTTCCCGGTGTTTTCTGACGTAAAATAGTGCTCCTTCTCTCTGTTGTGAACTGTGTTTTCACAGATATATCTCCAGTTTTCAAGAAGTTACTGATTTTTCACTATTTCAAGTTAACCCAACCAGTTTTAGTCAAGAATTTGAGAAATTAATTGTAGCGACATGGGATCCAATAATATGAATAGTGGGATGGTTTCTCTACCGGATTATATTTAGTTTCTTCGGTATAAAGCTTGTAAACAGGCATCTTCAGAGACAAATTCCGTCGTTCAAACGTGTAATAGCGTGACTTGTGTCTCCCAATCTTCATCCTCCGATTCTTAGATCTTTGATTCAGGTGCATCCGATCATATTTCTGGTAACAAATCTATTTTCACTAGTATTTCGTATTCTCAATCTCTTCCAACAGTCGCAATGGCCAATGGGTCTCAAACTATGGCAAATGCAATAGGTCAAGCAAGTCCACTTCCTTCCTTACCTTTAGATTATGTTCTTTATGTTCCCAATAGTCCTTTTAATCTCATTGTCGTTAGTCTCTTAGCCAGATCACTTAAATGCGATGTTTTATTTCTTGATGACCTTGTGTTTATACAGGAACGCAGTACGGGGCGGATCATTGGTACCGGACGTGAATAAAATGGACTTAATTACCTTATCCCTGCAAAATCACATGGACTCACATCTTTGTCTTCCTTCAATAACTTGTCTTGTTACCGATTCACCAGATTTCACCAGATTTATTAGAAAATTTTCTGGAAATCACTGTTAACGCCAGAAAAATCACTGTTCACGCCGGAAAAATATAAAAGTGGTCAGAATTTGGTTTAAATTGAATGGGTAGGCTCGGAATTGCAAGGCGATGACACTGTCCAAAATAAAGTTTTTCAAATTCTGGGCGGAACAGCCCTCACGTGCCGCTACCGGCAGATCTCTAACAGGCGCGTGGGGGCACGTGAGTAGGCTTTTCCAGGGGAATCTTTCTGGGGTTTGGTCGCTTCTCTCTTGGAACCTTGTGGTGGTGTTGGATTTCGCAAAACATGGTAGTTAGTGACTTTGACGCAAATAGTCACTTAGGTCACCGGAAAATCGCACGGCGACTGAGCAGTGTTGTCAAAGGCGCGCTTAAAGCACGCTTAAGCCCTGAAACGAGACTCAAAACATGTTGAGCGCTTCGTCTCGCTTTGTGGGCGCTTTAGTATCGCATCAAGGCTCTAAGGCATACTATTCCTTGCAACGAGTGTAATCATGAAAAGGCGACATTAAACCATTGATATTTCACAGTATCGTAGTTTTTTTCAATTTTTTTGTCCATATACTTGTTATTCTTGTTTATAATTATTAGTCTTAGACTACATAATTAGGAATGAAGATATTGGGGAGAAGGTGGGCATGGCTCCTATTGATGACAAGATGCAGGAAGCGAGACTCAGATGGTTCGGGCACATTCAGAGGAAGAGCTTGGATGCCCCGGTAAGGAGGTGCGAGCGGTTGGCGTTGGTGGGTACGAGGAGAGGTAGAGGGCGGCCTAAGAAGTATTGGGGAGAGGTGATCAGGCGGGATATGGCGAGACTTCAGATCTCCGAGGATATGGCATTCGATAGGAAGCTGTGGAGGTCGAGCATTAAGGTTGTGGGTTAGGAGGTAGTTGAGCATATTTAGTCACCAGTGTGAGGCTAGGCTGATAGGATTTAGTCTTAGACTGCTAGTGGTCAGTGTTGTGTTTACACTACTCTTCAGTTTTCATAGTGCCGGGCCTTATTTACTGGTCATTATTTCTGCCTTTCATCTATTCACTAGTTTTTGTGTTGTTGTTATTATTTCCATGATGAACTGATATATTGTCTCTTTTTTTCTTTTCTTCTTCTTGAGTCGAGGGTCTATCGGAAACAGCCTCTCTACCCCATCGGGGTAGAGGTAAGGTCTGCGTACACACTACCCTGCCCAAACCCCATTTGTGGGACTATACTGGGTCGTCATTGTTGTTGTTGTTGTTGTCGTCTTGGACTACATATACATATTTTTACTTTTTCTCCAGTTGCACCTTTTTTCATTAAAGCCCACGCTTTATTTGCGCTTTGCGCTTAAAGCCCCCAATTTTTGCGCATTTCGCCTTTGATAATGCTGTGACTGAGTTCTTTCTTTCCGGAGTCGCTGGAATTTATACACAGCGATAAATATCTCACGATTGCTCTGATACCATGTGAGAAAGCACGGGAGAAAATATTAATTATCTAAAGTGTATAACACCCTATTTATATACAATGACTACATAATAATAGGTATCTACTTCCCGATGTAGGACACTATACATGACTAACTACTTAACAACTATTAGGAGTTTTGTAAAAATTCTCTTACTCATGGGATGTAAAGACACACAAAACTACAAGAAGTCTTCTTCTTCTCCTTGAAATCTTCATATATATTTTGGAAAGCTTGCCACACTATCATTTCCTACCTTTACCCAAACCTTCCCTAGAAAAAATGTTTACTTTTATTAGCATCAAATGACACACCTCTGATCAAGAGGCATACACCAACAATCTGCTGCCCCACTGAAATGCGAGAAAACATTTTGGCATTTTCCTCCTCTAATCTCAGAGAAGATAGCAATTTCACAGATATTGTTCCTTCTAAGACTATGTTCTTGCCGCTTCTTATACTTAATTTTAGATAATCTACTTTATGGATTCTCATCTAACTAATAATGTCCTATAACTAAGGAGGTTGGCTCCATCCCAAACTAGTCTATTATAAAGGATTAACTATTTTAAAAGTCCTTGTATGCATGTTCATATAATAGCTTGAGTCAGATGAATCTCAGTGGGAGCAAGAGAAACAATAAGCATGTAAAATGATACAATAGTCCAAATTAGTTGGTATCATCTTTATGGATTTTTGCTTCCAGTGTGGTTCTATTCTTTTGATAACATCAATGTCGTTCTTTTTGTTAATTAATTTCGCATGGATTCGAAGAGATTTTAAGTCTTTTGAGATAACTTCCCTCCTTGTTACAGGTGCACCAATACTAAGCTTGATAGCGTGTGCTTATGACCCAAGTAGGGGCAATCAATAAAGTTATGAGACAAATAACATTAAAAAAAGTAGTGCATTCATTTTGTTACAGGTGCACCAATACTAAGCTTGATAGCGTGTGCTTATGACCCAAGTAGGGGCAATCAATAAAGTTATGAGACAAATAACATTAAAAAAAGTAGTGCATTCATTTTGACGAAGTACAGAGTAACCAAGAATGGAAAGAAGAATCAGCTCTGAAGATATGAGAATAAAAGTGGATTCGAGTATTAGAAGACAGCAAACAAGTGAAACTCCAAAGCATTTAACGTGCTGACCTTATAATGATAGACTGATTCACTTCATCTGCAGGAAAAGAAAATTATGTAAGATTTATCATGATTGCCAGGAATGATATTTGGCCTTAATTATTATTGCTGGATATACATAAGTACCTCGAACCATTTCTCTTATTGCCATATCCGTGATGGCATATACATGTGGGCTCTCAATGGATTTACGTTTATATGCTTCAATGTACTCATTTCCATACAACGAGACTTTCTTAAAAGGATTCACGGCAACAAGAACTGGACCAGCTTTTGTCTAGAAGAGGTGAAGAGGAGATGAAATAAAAAGGCATAAGAATACGAGAAAAAACTAACTACAATTCAAATTAGGGAGATTTGTGCATACATAAATCATATCTCTATTATATCTGTACTGAAGATTGTACAACACTGATGGCTCATTTAGATAACTCAATTGCATGAGATCATCCACACCATCAAGAATATCAGGATTCGCAGGTAATAAATCATCAGCTTTCACTTTTAAGACCTGCATTGATCAGAAAACAAGGCGTGAGATTAAACCATAAACTTGAACCCTCAGTAAGCATGAAAAGCCAACCAGAATAGCCTTATTATTTTAACAAAAATGAGATGTGTTTGTGAAACAAATTTAGAACAAGAACTTCAAGAGAGTTAGACAGGTAAGATATAGAGCCCTTGGGTTAGGAAGAAGAGTGGAAGGGACTGGGAATCTGGGGAGGGAGAAGAATGGTGATACAGGTTGAAGCAAGGCAAGGATAAGGTGCACACAGGAAATGAGGAAATGAGAATGAGTGCTGACAGATGGGTGATATAGAAATAAGTTAACATACTTCTTTTTGTTTTCTAAGGCATCCATTCTTTTCAACTTTTTAAAAGGACTGAATAAGAGAACTGTCAAAACAAATTTTTTCTTTTATCATAAGGATTGGCAAGCAAAAAGATGAAAGAATCTTAGCAAACTGCACTCACCTTTCCTTCAGACAATGATATGAGAACTTCATTTCCAGATTTCGAAATGATTGTTGCCAGCTCCCAGTTACCATCAGGTAGTTGAAACCATGAATGGAGCTTCTGCAACAAGTCAACAATAAAAGTTCAAAAAAGAAGGTAAGAAAATCATTAAAAAGTGGAATGTTTTGCCGCAGTCAAACCAGCATATCCTGTTTGAAATCATTGTAATGGTAAATAATTGCACATGTTGAACATATGTATTACATCACAACCCATATCCAATACAAAATTCAAAAATAAAATGAATTCAAACAAGAAAGACAACAATTGCAAGGCTGTTCGTCGACTATTTCAAGTCTAACAACAGTCAATTTTTATAAAATCTGTCCACATGTGAGATGAAGAAGGCCATCTTTTGCCTTTTGCCAACAACAATATGATCCCGTAAACAATTAGCCACCAGCTGTCTCACAAGATCTAACACCGGTATAGCAATTGTCAAGAACCTAAAAATATCCATATTGATGAAACCTACTGTAATTGGTTATGTTGTGTCTAAATTCACATGTTGCACTGAAACCGTGGGGTGCAAGTTTAACTAAGGTGAAGCAATCATAAACATTAGAAGTCTGAGTGAATAGTAACCAGCCTCTGGCTTCCAAATAATATAATCAGCCTCTTTGTTTGCCAGCGTCACAAATGGGTGACAACTGCTCCTACTCTTCCCCCCCCCCAAAAAAAAAGGAAATCCTGTCTCCAGAGCCCTTCCAAAGCTATTGATAATCGTTCAACAACACTATAGGGATGAACTCTAGAAAGGATAACTTTTTTGGTTCACGAACTCCATCCATCTCACCGGCCTTCAAAATAATTGGGGAAATACCAACCGGACTGGAACATTTGAAGAGAATTTAAGCATGAACCTTCAAAACAGGAGTTGCACACGAGTTAGTATAACTACACTTTTATCAAAGCATAATCACAGACTTTACGCCAGAAGAAATACTCTTCAACCACTCATAACACCGGAAATTATCGAAAAGTAAAGGTCCCAGATTTTCCTTCAGAAAGTTCTGGTTTCCTGTAAAGATATTCCCAAATCAATTGAACTATTAAAATGAATTCTGCTGTACTCCCAAACAGAATGCTTTTAGTGAGCAAGGATGGATCAATACGTCTCGCTCTGTATACCTTGGTAAGTACATAGACAAACTTGAAAATCACCGAGCCATTCTCAGTAGCAGATGCATCTCTCATAGTTCACAAGCTAATTACATGATGACGAACAAGGGAAGTACAAAAGATGCAGCATGCATTATGTTTGATTCTTAAGCTACTCACGTGATGGAAAATCCATACTTCCTTCCACAAGAAAGAGGAATAGGTAAACTCTACATGCTGAAATTCAAATAACTTATCTTCACACTGCGTATGGTAAGTCGATCATCTTCTAACTGTAAGGCAGAAGAGAAACTCCAGAAAGGCATTCCTACTTAAGCCAATATTTCAATCTAGTAGCTCCTACTCCAAAAAAATTACCAGCAGAAGCAGGCAGTTTTCAATCTAGTAGCTCAACTAAGCCTAGTAGAAAGGTTGCAGATGGGTGTTTTTTCAAAAGAAGAAGACAAAAAATAGAAAGAGAAAACTACTTTCGGAGGATGAGAGAGAAAATGGTCCCAGGCACAGAAATCGAGGCTTAACTGGTTTAGTTCTTTTCCGGCGATAGAAGAGTTTCCTCTGGTGGTGTAACTACAGAAGTTATAGTTTCTTTTCAATCATTCCTTAGTGATTGATCAGAAACTGAGTCTGGTGCGATAACATGGGGCTACCTCTGAATTTATGGTCGAAGAAACTCTTCAAGGAAATTGGAAATTATTGTGGAGGGTGGATTGAAACAGAGGAGGAAACAACCCTAAAAAATCACTTGCACTGGGCTCGAATCAAAGTGAAGGGAGATGGGAAAGAGATCCTCAGAGAAATAGAAGTGGAAAGTGATGGATATTTATATAATATCCCGATCGGTGACGGTGATGGTGAAGACAGGAGTTTTGGTTGGAGAAAAAGAAAGCAAGGGACCGGTGGATAATAAGTGTAACCAATCTTTTAAAGATAGGGATGAGGGGCCATTGTTGTGTCACAGATAGGGGTAGCAAACGGGCGGATCGGGATGGATATGGGCGGGTTAAAAACGGGTAATGCAAAATATGGATAAATTATCCGATCCGACCCATATTTGATACGGATAAAAAAGGGTTAACTGGCGGATAATATGTACATTCATTTTTTTGGATACCAGTACTGTTAGATAGTTACGTGTAAATAGTCCTAGTCTTATATGTAGTAGGAGTAGAATATGTCCTAGTGCTATATGTAGTAGGAGTAGAATATGTATTATATAATATAGGGCTCATTGTATCATTGTTAATAAATAGATTTTTCTCCCGTTCCTTCTCACATGGTATCAAAGCTTCAGTGAGAAAATTATCGTTGTGCGTCATTCCAGCGACATTCGGGAAGAAAGATCTCATCGCCATGCAATTTTCCGGCAACTTCGTCTTGTTCCCGGGGTTCATCACAACTACAGTGGTACTGTGCATACACCAGTACCACCATCAGATCCGAAACCCTTGTGCAACCAAATCCCTGAAATCCCAGTTCCATCGGAAGAAAAAAGTCAGTCACTGTACGTCTTTCCGGTTGACGACTCAAGATTGATTTGCATTATCTCCTCATCGGTAAGTGTTGTGCGAAAACCAACACTACCATCTTGTTCGGAAAAGTCAGGCAAAACCCAAGTCAATCGCTCCACCAGAAAGTCCCTCATGTCCCTTATTGTATCATTGTTAATAAATAGATTTTTCTCATGTGTACTGTGCACTCTCACAAGTACCAACTTGGTGTTGATGAATATATTGTTACCTTACTCAAAAACAAAACAAAAAAGGTTGCAGATGCTGATAATTTCTGGGCCAACTTGAATGCACCTCAACTAGTCCACCGGACAACCTATCCGGCCTACAAGCACAAGTTGCTAAGAATCTTGATCACCAAAACTAGTGCAGATGGCCTCACACCAAGTGTTGTAGCTGTGATTTGAAGTTTTGAACCTGGCATCATCAGATTGGTTCTCCCCTACCTCAAACTGTAGATCAGCGCCTTGGGAACAGAAAGGACAGTTGCTGATAAAGCATTCTTCTTTGTCCAGATAATGAAGATTAACATCAAGCACCTCTGGTACTCCATATCAAGCAACCAGATCAGAGAAATTTTCAACCTTTAACTGGCAACACGTTTGGAGAAAACGTTACCATCTCTTCTTGTAAAATTCCATTTCATAGTGAGTCATTCAAAGTAGGAAACACTACCCTTAATCAAAAAAAGGATATATTTCATTATTCATAAAGCATTCTATTTTTTTCCGGATACTGAAAGAAAACAACAAGCTCCCTGGATTCTCTCTTCCAAGCTACGGATCAGAGAAATTTTTCAAACTATAAGGCAACACATTTGGAGAAAATGCTATCAACCCTCTAAATTTTCATTCCTTTATGGTGAGTCATCCATTGTATGAAACAATACCCTTAATTACAAAAGGAATTGTTCCATTGCTCATCCACATTGTATATTGTTTCTTTCCTAATGTACAACCTCGTTGTTGTATATGATTTTAAAAGGCAACATTCCTCAAAGAGCATTTAACCACCATTTCTTTTGAGCGGATGAACTATTACCCGTGGCATGCAGTCAGTTTACAAGTTACTAGCATTTTCCAATCAAATGATGAGTCTATGGTAAAAGATGAACTTACAACTGAATCATAACCTTTGAGTATCTATCAAAGGCAGAAGAAACATTTGATCTTAGAATTTCATAAGTTTTCTTCAGGTAAGATAACAATTTGATATATACATTAACTCTATTGTGGGAGAGGTTTCCCCACAGTGGAGTTCTTCTGGATTAGTTTAAAAAGGGAGAAAATTGATTTGTTCAAATAGCTATAGTAAATTTTACAAGCAAAAATAAATAAATAAACAAACATATTAAATGTGAACTACCCCAAATTGTATAATGATGTCTCTTCATCTTTCAGGAAAGCAGCTAGGAATAGGATCCACCGAAAGCACAGCACTCAACTCCGAACAAAGGCAACAGTGGGGAAAAGAGTGACAACACAAGTAAAAAGATAATCTAGTGCTGATTCACGGCCTACATCAAGTTAATTATCACAAAATCCTAACAAAAAGACTGAAATTTTAATGTGACCCGCTTTCATATCTTTATGAATCAAGAGTGATATTAGCCACCAGAATTCTTAAAAAAAATTGAGAAGGTAACAATTTTTGTTATGTGCGCGTCTATACATTTATTTATATAAAAACAGAGAATTCTATTTATTTTCAAGGTATCACCATCAATATCTTGACATTCTACATAATTGCTTTCAAGATCTTACAGGGCAGAGCTTCCAAACTCTACATCTAAATAAAGATAATGGTTTTAGTTTTTTATTTTAAAAGTAGCTTATCTTCCAGAAAGAAATTATACCAAAATTGTCCTCCCTGCAGAGTTTAAAATCCATTTCTCACAGAAATGATGAGCCAAGAAGATACTGATAACTCAAAAAGTGCAGGATAAGAATCAGCGTCCTAAGCTCTCAACCATTCCAACAAATCACATCCGTGGTACAAGCCGAGCAAAAACACCATAATTGACAACTCTCATCAAGTGGTTTATCAAATTAAGCAGATAATGTTATAAGCTGAAGGCATTAATGATGATCACAAAGATGGCTTGTGGCTAGTTCAATCATCAGACTAACGGAAACTTCAAATCTACAAGTTGCATAATACCAACAAACCAAGCACAACTCATTAAAAATTGATTTCAATACCTTCTTTGTCACATAAGACGTGGTGTCACTCCACTTCGAAGAGGCGAACGCATTGGTTCTCAGATCATCATCACAGCTAGACGGGCTTTCCTCGACAGAAAAGTTCAATCTACCATAAGGGGATTCATCAATATACCCATCAGCATTACCGTTAGCCTCACTCGACAATTCTCCATTCTTGGAAACAGCAGCATTTGATGCCATTCTATGATTCACAGCCTCAGACTTGTTCAAATCAAATGCATATCCCACTGGCAGTGATTTGATAGACTGAAGGGGTGGTGCACCCTTAACTCTCTGTGCCATTTTTTTTCCCTTCAAAGTAAAGCTCTAACAACACAATCAAGATTCTAATAATTGAATCAAAAAAGCTAACTTTTTTCTCTTTCTTCTAGAGGTCCCAGACAGTGGCCTTACTTATCTGCCAAACCTAATGGAGGGGACAGCAGCAAACAACAAATAGGGGCTCCTCACTCATCAATCACACCACACTCACCAATATCAACATCATTTCCAATTCTTATACAATTCTATAAATTTAATTTTGGGTCCAAAGTTTCAGGAATTTATCCTCAAAGATACGATTTTTGCACAGCAAACTCCTCAAAATATTCAATTTTGACCCAGCATACTCCTCAGAAAGGAACTGAAGTAAGCAAAAGCAAGCAAATCTAATGGAAACCCATTAGATATTGATCTACAAAGAAGCAGTTAACAGCTTCAAATGATTGCATTCAAAGCCAAGATCGATCTAGCACAAAAACTCACCAATAATATATGAAAAAATTCAAATAAAATTAAACTAAACCCCCAGAAATTCTCAAGATTTGTAGAGCAAAGAAGAGAGGGAATAGGAAGTGAAAATAGAGAAAGGGTCAAAAGCAAAATAAAAAAGAATGGAGAAGGGAACAGCTTTTGCTTTAATTCTCTTTTTTTCCGATGTGTTTGGTCTTTCACTACGCACAACTCACTGCATTTTGAAAAAGGTGTCTAGAGAGGGTGGGGTGGGTGTGTCACCGTGATAGCCTCCTAAATTCAATTCAATTGGTCTTTTTTTTTATTTATTGTTTATTAAGACCAACCAAAATTTAAATATTTTTAAATTCACATGTCACAAGATTGTGAAATGACTAAATTGCCTTCACACTGTTTGCACCATAAAAATTTGGACTTTATCTTGACGTAATGGGTTATTTAGTTTTTGTTTATTTTAGNTGCCCATTAATTATACCCCTTTAATTAAGGAGTAAAAAACTGCCCATTAATTATAATCCTAAATTAATTATGGTATAGATTTGGTAATTTGGTATACTAAATATAATTAAATCAAACCTTAAACATGGAGGGTGATAAGGTTTCATATATGGTATAGGAATGTAAAAATTTCTTTATTTTATGAGGTGAGTGTGGACGGATGCCATTTGTCTATATTGATGTCTCCCAAAAGAAAAAGCTTAAGAAGAAGAACGATGTAAATGTCGTGACTTTAAGATCAAAATTAGGGTTTGGTCAACAATTTCAAAAGGAAGAATTAAGGTTCATTTCTACAAAATAGTGATATGAACTTAAAGACGTTTGCAAAGTGAGATGTATTTTAACTGTTATTCATTACTCCTTCCGAAAGAAAAAAAAAGACAAAACAAAACTGCAAAGGAAAAATAATCGAATGTCACTCATTTTCATGTCCTCTTCTCTGTCGTCGTCGACGTCCCATATGTAGGGGAAAAAGAGCGAAGAAGGAAGAACAACTGTTTGACTTTGACACATGAGGTGGCGAGCACAAGAATTTGATTCAGCTTCAAGGGTGATGCTGTGAGGGACAAGGATAGCAATCCTTTATTTCTGGAAAAGACATGTATGCCCACAGACCAACGAACCGGAGGGAGCAAAGCACCACAGCAGATATGGAATTCTATTTCCACTTTTATTGCTTTATTTGATTTTTTGGTTGTTTTCACACATATTAAGGAGTTCATCTTTTGACATTAATTAACAATAAAAGTAATCATATTAATCTTTACTATCTCTTTAATTTGTTCGTTACACTCTTTACTCCAAGGATAACTTTGAAAATAAGAAGTTAATTCCTTCTTCATATCTGAATAAATCAAATATTGTGGACCACAAAAAAGCCCAAAAAATTAATTAAAGTGGACCGGAAGGAGTATGTGAACACTATCATGGACACGTACTGCGACCCCAATTTTTCACCTTAGGACGTCGTCATGGCCCCTAGTCTTTAAGACTAGGTAAACCTAACATTTAATAATAACTTAACATAAATACAAAGCAAGAGTGGTAAACTCATATAAACTTCCAAAATAGGATCTCAACTACAGCTCTCTTATAATCAGTGGAACTGAGTCATAAGCTTTACAGAATAATCAAGAATGTCTAATACAACACTATCTGAATATGAAACAACAAAATGGAAAGATATGGAAGATGACTATGAGGCATGCGGATGCCAAGCAGGTATACCTTGAAGTCTCTGGAAGGCAGCTAACAGTCAAGCACTAACGTCTAGTACGAGTAGGCGTACGTGGATCTGCACAAAAAGATGTGCAGAAGCGTAGTATGAGTACACCACAACGATACCCAGTAAGTATCAAGTCTAACCTCGGTAGAGTAGTGACGAGGCCAGGTCAAGACACCTACTAAGACATAATAAACATAACAAAAATATAATAACGAGAAATAACGGGAAGCGGAGAAATAAATGATACGAAACAAGTTAAAAACATAGACTAATGACAAAATTGTAAGCATAGAGATAACATAAAGGAAGCAACTAAAAAGAATCATAATAGTCAAATACGGACAAAACTGTAAGACAAGGAAGAACAAAGGCAACAAGAACTATTCCACCAATAACTCTTTTCAACATGAGATGCACAACAAGAATCACAATCAAGATATTGCCTCGTATACAACCAGAATCACAACCCGAAGTACCGCCTCGTACACATAAAGAATCACAATCGAGGTACCGCCTAGTATACAATAAGAATCACAACTGAGGTACCGCCTCGTTTTCACATTTCTCAATTTCAATCACAATCTTTTCTTATACCGCCCCTTGAGCCTTACATTTAAATAGTTTTGAAAATATTTTTTCTGAAATAGCTACACGCACTTTAGCTCAACTTATGGCACCGCTTGGCTTCAAGTAATTCTTACTAAAAACAAGTACATAAATCCTACCTTATGCCGTCGTATACACATTAATCTCTATCCTTATATCGTAGTATGTGCATCAATATCACAACATAATAACAATTCACACCACAAGTGCCCATATGCCACAACTTGCCAAAACTCAACAAGATCAATATTTCCACAACTTCAATTACAAGTAATTCAATAACTAAATGTGTAACAAGGCAACATGGAAGGCAATAACTTCAACTAGGCATGTAAGAACAAAACAATAAGTAAGAGGTAGAACAAGTGTTAACAACGTCAAATAAGGCATGTAAGGATAGACTAACACATGTAAGAATAGATTAACAAATGAGAGTTAAAACATGATATGACAATTCAATTAAAGGCATGGAAAGAGTCTAAATAACATAAACAGGGCAAATACCACATATAAATTATGTACCCACTCGTCACCTTGCGTACAAAGCTTTCACATAACACAAATGACACAATCAATCCCAATTCCTAAGGGTAGTTCCCCCACAAAAAGTTAGGCAAAATATTTACCCTAACTAGGCCAACTTAACCCTCGGAAATACCTTTCCCCTAAAATTTGCCTCTGCGCGACTCAAATCTAACCAAAATTGACTTAATATCATCAAACAATGCAAGAAAAAATAATTACAATAAATAAAGTTATGATTTTTACACTTTTCCCAAAAAGTCAATCTGGAGCTCGCCCGGTCAAAACCTGGGGTCCAAGGGTAGATTTCGACTACCATAACCTCACGAGTCCATATATTTTGTTAGTTTCAAAATCCGAGTCCAAGTCGACTCTCAAAATTCAATTTTTTATTTTTCAAAAGCTTGACAAAATTTCCCAATTTTTTCCTCTTTGATTCACATGGTTTTGATTTTAAACCTAAGATATAATCATGAAATATGATTGGAAATTGATTAGAATCACTAACCCAATGTTTATAGGTGAAAATTTCTTCTCCAAATTTCCTCCTACCGAGTCAGCATCCTAAAATGTGAGAAACGAGACTAAATCCCGATTTTTCTAACCTTTTGTTCAGTTGCAGATGTCATAATTGCGACATGGGTTCATAATTGTGAACCCTCACAACAGCCAAGAAAATCTATCAATTGCGGAACTGACAGGCTTAGGGAAATTCTTGCAAATGCGAACCATGTTCCCCTCGCAAAAGCGACAAAGTTATCGCAAATGCGAACCTAGCCAACCCAAGTCACCTTCGCAATTGCGACCCAAGCATCGCAATTGCGCGATCATCCGAGCCACCGGGGCTCCAAACCAAGCAACCACACATGTCTAAAAAGTCATACGAACTCGCTCGCTGGATCAAAACACAAAAATAACATCTTAAACTACGACTCGAAGACCAAAATCCATGAATGTCAAAGCAAATTTAAAAAAATTCTCGAATTGCAACTAAGCGTCTGAATCCTATCAATTCAACTCCAAATGATACCAAATTTTACACACAATTTCTAAACAGCATAACGGACCTATTCCAAGTCTCAAAATCAAATTCCAAACCTGCTAGCTAAAACTCAACCTACAGTCAAACTTCTAAACTTTAATTCCGAACCTCCACGAGACGGCGATAATACCCGGCCAAACCAAGGAAATTCTGAGTCTTAGTAGCTGAAAACGGTCTGGTCCAACTCTAAGATGCTTCAATCTTCTTCGGATCTACCTTGATCCCCCCACTCGACATCTTATGACCCAAAAACGCCACCAAATCAAGCGAGAATTCACACTTTGAGACTATTGCATACAACTTCTTCCCCCGTAAGGTCTGGAGTATGGTCTTTAGATGTTGCTCATGATCTTCCCGACTACGAGAGTACACCAAGATGTCGTTAATAAACACAATGATGAACAAATCAAGATATGACTAGAATACACTGTTCATCGGGTGCATAAATGTTGTTGGGGTGTTGGTTAGCCCAAATGACATCACAATGAACTCTCTCAAGAACATATTTGAAAAATCTCTTAAGAACATATTTGAAAAATAAGTCCATGTGAGCGAAGCTGCATCAACTGGGCTACCCTACTCATAAGCCCGCAACCACCGATACGCTGCTTCTGACAGTTGGAAGGTAGTAAAAGCAACTTCGCTCGTCTCCACAATACCCACGATGCGGAGAATACGGTGGCACTTATCTAGAAAACCCTATGCATCATATGTGGCTAGGCCACTGTAAGTAGGGGTGATACTTCTTGAACCTCTCAAGTCTAAGTTGCTCCTCCTCAAATGCCACTGCCCTAACCTCGGGCTGAATAATAGGTTGTGATGGCATAACCTTTGGGACCTGATCAACATGGACCCGCTTCTTTGGCGTACGGGGATGTGGGAGTCTGAGCTCCTCCCCCAGCCTTGGATGTGGCTGGTGCAAGTGGAATCAACCCTGCCTGAGCTAAAGTACCAAACATGCTCAAGAACTATGCGAGGGTCTTTTAAAGTGTTGGGGTCTATCGTAGCTCGGGCAGGTGCTTTAGCTGCACCATGTGCCCCTCCTTTGCCTATGCCTTTGCCTCTGCCCCGGCCCTGGCCTCTCGTGGCTCTAGCAGGGGCGCGGGTGCTTGATTGTCAGATCCAACAGTGCGTGTCCTCACCATCTGTGAGAGAATAGAAAGTCAAAGATGTAGATTTCGAAGTCAACCAATTCGTATGATAAGGAATCAAAGTAGTGGAAGTTTCCTAATAGTTTTGTAGCCTCTCGAAGATAAGTACATACGTCTACGTACCGAACCACAAGACTCTACTGAACCTTCTTATGACTCGTTACACCAAAAACCTAGAGATGTGATACAACCTTTTCACGATCCCAATTTTTCAACTTAGGATGTCGTGATGACACCTAGTCTTTAAGACTAGGTAAGCCAAACATTTAATAATAACTTAATAGAAATAATCAACAGAAATACTCAGCAAGGCTAATAAACTCATATAAACTTCCAAAATAGGATCTCAACCATAACTCTCCCATAACTGATGGAACCGAGGTACCACCTCGTATACAACAAGAATCACAACCGAGGAACCCCTTCGTATATAACAAGAGTCACAACCGAGGTTGTTACACCCCATGTTTTAGTACGTAAGAGTATGTCATAAGTCAATTAATGTAACCTAAGAAATGAGATCAACTTTGAAAAGTTGAAGTAGTTAATCATGTTACCGCGGAGGTTAAAAATATTTAAGATCAGGAATGCCAAGTACCAAGAGGTTTGGAAGGCTTAGAAGCTAAACGAATTGAAGAAAATAAGTTTCGTCGAAAGTCGACAAGTTGAGAATGTTATAACATGTACTTTTGGGGTGAGACTAGGGTGCTTAACCTTATAAGGAGGTTAAGTTATGAGTTATTTTAGTTGCATAATAGTCATGCGTTATGTTTTGAAGTCAAGCGGGTTGTGGAACAAAATTTGGAAAAGGTCATCACAAGTTACATTCATAAATGTGCTGAAAATTTTGTCAAATATAGTTGAGCTTTTCTCCCAATATACTTAGCATTACAGTGTGATCTATCTACCAAATTGAGTATCTACGAGTCTAGTTTCTAACGCATTAAACCATTCTTCTATATATGTCAGGACCCAAAACCTNATTTTAGAATCGAAGCCTCTTCTTGCATTTTCATTATTAAATAAATAAATTTCGTAATTTAAATATGGCAAGAAAACCAACTTAATACCGAAAAGAAATACCAAGACATCCCCAGAACCCGGTGACACAAGTCCATAAGCAATTTCTAAGGATTTATACAATTATACAACGCTTGTCCGAAAAACAAATTGGACAAAGGCAATAAATATATAATGTAAGTACACAGAAGGGAGACTCTGGCAGCTGTGGAACGCCTCTGGAAGAATGCAACCCGTATAAGTCTCCAAATCAATCACTGTACTATAAAGGTACCTGTGCAACAAAATGCACAGAAAGTGTAGTATGAGTACATATATATATATATATACGTACCCAGTGAGTATCCCGTCTAATCTCGAAGAAGTAGTGACGAGAGGTCGACTTGACACTCACTAAGGTCCAACAGTATGATATAACAATGATAAAATGAATAAAAGCAGAAGACATGTAAGACATTGAATAGCAATTATGTATAAAGCACAGAAATCCAAGTAAGTACTGGAACGGTAACAATGGCCACTTT
>ML250045.1:447-18362 GCA_005239495.1 Nicotiana undulata | reverse complement strand
ATAGGGGTCATTGTATCATTGTATGTAGAAAATAAAAAGATATTTTCTCGTGTATTCTCACAAAGGTGTTTGTGACGAACTTTAAAGAGTCCCTACTGCCGACTTTTAAAGATTTCTACTACGAATTTTTTAAGAGTCTTCGTAGCGTGCTTTTAAAGGTATTCACCGCGAAATTTTAAATGTCTCTTCACTATGAACTTTTAAAGATCTTGACTATGAGCTTTTAAGGATCTTTGCGCGAATTCCTATGGGTCATTGCCACAATTTTAAAGGTTTTCATCGCGAACGTTTAAAGGTCTTCGCCTCAAACTTTTAATGTACTTCGTAGGTTGATGAAATTTCTTCTAAAAATAAAAGAAGAGGCAACAAAGTACAAAAACAAAAGAGACTAAAAGGCCAAAAAGAAAAGGAAATTTTACCTGTCAGATACGATTTCTAGCTAGTTTGAAAATTGCATTTGATTCTTAATAAACATATGACTAGAGTTTATATAGATCTCAAAGGGGCTGCTGAAACATGGATTGCAGATATGGGATGATACACTAATCATACTCTGAGAAGGATTCAATTTGTAGTGGTGGTGGAACTTTTGCTAAAAGCAAGGATTTGCCCTAAAATGGAGGTATATTCTTAATTGAAAAGCTTTCCTGCAATACTTTAGAAGCCTACTTGAGTTCAAAAGAGTGGAGAAAATCTCACGAGTTTACTAGTCCTACGGGTCTATATCTTTTGAATTTACAGTACAAGAAGTAACACCAAAATGGATAATTAAATGTATTTGGAGGTTACGTGCTATCTCAATTGTCAAAAAACCTTGCAAAGACATCATAATAAAGTCTAAGACATGATGTCTCCTAGACCATACTACCAAAATATACAAGGACTAAATAACAAAATTATGTCTGCCAGTACTTCAGAACTAGTGTCTCAGGAATCTAATAATTCTATACTCAGACTAGTCTTGAAGTAGGGGCATTTGTAGGCATATAAATTTTATCGAAATTAAATTCGTAAAATAATTTGGACTATATTTTAAAATTCAAGATATATTAGTTCAAATAATTTATTGGGCTAATATAATTGGATTAGTTATATAAGTCCAACATATATGGATTAAATAAATAAAAATCCATTGGTCTAGCCCAATTAATTGGGCTAAAGTGATGAGCCCACGTTATTAAGCCCAAAATGTCATCCTCCTGGAGGCCCAGTTTGGTGCCACGTATCAAATGACGTGGCACGCCAAATCAAACGGAAGAGCCAATAGGACCATGTCACTTGTCAAAATGACAAGGCATGCCAAATCACATTAAAAGGCCGATGAAATAGTGCCACATGTGCAAGTGACATGTTCTGGCCAATCAAATGCGGCCTTGTCACACTTCTATTTGATTGGTCGGAAAGAGTTTTTTCTTATCATAACTCTTCCCTCCCACAACTATAAATAAGGGTCTTCATAATTCAGTAAAGGAACCAGAAGTTATAACAAGAAGCAAGAGAGAGCTCGTGGATCAAACGCAGCAGATTTCTCTAAAAGCTACAAGCATTCAAGTGTTCTAAGGATTAAAAGATCAAGACAAAGATTCAAGAACAAGCTGCAAGCCCTTGGATTAAAAATACATCAAGATCAAGATCAGGCCTCAAGGACTTGGATTAAAATCAAATAAAATTCAGGATTAAGCTCGAAGGCTCTTTTATTTACCGTTGAAAAGTAGAATCAGAGGATTCATAGAGATTGTAACACTACAATATTCAAAATAAAATACTACGATTGTTGCAATATTTTTCGGTCTTGATTATATTTTCTCGACGCAAATTTATTGTCTACACCCTCAATATTAGGTTTTTGGGCAAGGTGGAAATCTGTCGTTTTTCTTCTTCTCGATGAATGTTGTTTGGTAGTTAAGCTTGAAAATTGGATGTTCTTTAGTTTCGGAAAATGGAAGTTGAATTCTGGGATAAGCACATACTTAGAAGCACATTGACCAGTATCATAAGTTCTACATGTATGACGTTATTGTCAAAAACTTCTATATACCATAAGAAATAATGAACTTGACAACAAACATGTGTGATAGAAGGCCATTTGGTATTTACGTATTCTTCTTGGTAGTAATTATTGGTATCATCTTCTGCTGAGTCAAAAATTGAAAAATATTGTGTTGCTACCATAAAACTTAGCAATCAACCTTTTATTTAGTTGATCAACATATTCATTTATGCTAATTAAGATAACTCTTTAATTTCTATCATGTAATTTGCACAAATTACTTTTTAATCTAACGATGATAATATTTTTCTTATTAAATGCACTACTATTATCATTGGGGTTGATAACCAAGTATTCTAGAAGAACCAAATCATCTTTTAATTTTGGAAGCTAGCTTTTACATTTTCTGCTTTGGTCAACTTTGGAACTACTGATCGTACTTGTCACGACTCAAATTTCCAACCCTCGGGATCGTCATTGCGCCTAATACCATACTTGCTAGGCAAGACAATGTTAGAGGGATTCAACATTTAAAATAAGTAAAATAGAACACAAGTCCAATATCATCCCATAAACGAATCCAGCATAATAGGTGAAATAATATAACGAAACTCGAACTAATATTAATATCTAACTACCTAAGGATTTGGTGTCACAATTCACGAACTACTAACGAATACTACAAGTATTTGGCTCAAAGAAATAATGTATAACTATTTTGAATCAAATAAAACAGTAATCTAGACAATATAAAGAAGACTCCATGAAGCTGCGGACGCCAGCAGATCTACCTCGTGTCTCCGTGCGTATGGTATCAGCTACTACTTCAACTTAGCTCTGACCGGTACCTGGATCAGCACAAGAAGTGCAAAGTGCAGTATCAATACAACCGACCCCATGTACTGGTAAGTGTTGAGCCTAACCTCGGTGAAGTAGTGACGAGGCTAGGACAGGACACCCCATAAGAACCTAGACAAAGTAATCATGCTAACAGAAATAACAACAAGTAAAGAATTCAAAACAACAAATAATGGGAAGGGAGCATGCAATGGGGAATTTCTAACATAAGGAGTGAGGAAAGCAATAAGACAGAAATAGACAATAATCCACCATAATTTTAGCTATAAAAATGGAAAGGAAACTTGCACGGCATCACCCTTCGTGCTTTTACTCTCAGCCTCACCAAATAATAAATAGAATGCACGACATCACCCTTCGTGATTTTACTCTCATCCTCACCAGATTATAATTAAGAATGCACGACATCACCCTTCGTGCTTTACTCTCTTCCTCACAATATAACTAAATAATTTACGGCATCACCGTTCACGCTTTACTCTCTTCCTCACAATATAGATAAATCATGCATGGCATCACCATTCGTGCTTTACACTCTTCCTCACAATATAATATAAATTGAGCAATGCACGTGCTTTACACTCGTCCTCACCGATCACAGAATCATTAATAGCATACAAAGAGGGATTTCACAAGAAATCAATATTTCATCATAGTTTCTATCATCATTTATCATTTCAATCTCAACTCAATATTCACAAGGGATTTCACAAGAAATCAGTATTTCATCATAGTTTCTATTATTATTTATCATTTAAATCTCAACTCAGTATTCACAATATTATCTATCTCGGTGGAACCGGATACTAATCTCCCAACATTTCACTAACAACAACAATCATAGATGATAGGCTTTAAGACAATCAAATAATCAGAATTAACATTCACTTGCATTGTATGACCTGACCGCAACGTATAGGTACTCGTCACCTCACCTATATATTGGACTTAGCAACAAAACAGGTAGCAAGTAGTCACACAATACCTATTCCCTCAAACTAGGGTTAGACACAACACTTACCTCTAATTCGCAGGCCACTCACTGCTTTTCCTTTAGAATTGGCCTTAAACTCACTCGTATCTAATCATAATTGGTTCAATATCATTAATTAATGCTAAATGTGCTAATTTTAATGAAACATTATGGTTTTCCTACGTTTTCCCAACAAAATATGAAAATCGACCCCGGGCCCGCTTGGTCCAAACTCGAGGTTCAGACCAAAATCTATTTACCCATTCTCCCCCGAGCCCGGATATGCAATTGGTTTTGGAATCCGACCCCAATTCGAGGTCTAAATTCCTAAATTTTGAAATTCCTAAGTTCTACACAAAATCCCTAATTCTACCATAAAAGTTTCTAGATTCTAGGATGAAATCTTGTAAAAGGTAGTTAAGGATTGAAAGAGATGAGTTAGAAATCACTTACTTATGATTTGGGGAAGAAAAATATTTTGAAAAATTGCCTCTCCCGTTCTAGGGTTTTACTATTTTTGAAAAGTGGTAAAATAATAAAAAGTCCCTTATTTATACATATGCCTCAAGTCCCCGTCACCGCTGTCAGCGGAATCCAGGCCTTGCCCCACCGCTGTCAGCGAAATAGTGGGCGCGACGGCGGAAGGTTGCCCTCAGCAACCGCTGTCAGCGGAATTCCACGCGCTGCAGCGGAACCTGGTCTGCTGCCGCGGAATTCCAAACCTTGCCGCGCTTCCAGGTTCAGAGACCTGTGATTCTGCAGCTTTTCAGGTCCATGTATTTTTCTGCGTATCAAAACACTCTATGTCCTACTAGAAACTCACCCTAGCCCTCGGGGCTCCTAACCAAACATACACGCAAGTCCAAAAACATCATACAGACTTGCTCGTGCAATCCACTCTCAAAAATAACATCAGAAACTACGAATTTAACCTCAACTCATGATTTTTTTTCTCAAGAACACTTCAATTCCACTATTTCTCAACCGTACATCCGAATCACGTCAAATCAACTCCGATTCTTACCAAATTTCACAGATACGACTTTCACATTTTAACAAACCTGTACCGGGCTTCGGAACCAAAATACGGGCCCGATACCAATGGTTCCAAGCATTAATTCATTTTCTTTATTTCATTAAAAATCCGGCAAAAATATTTTATTCAAAAATTGATTTCTAAGTCTAGGGACATCGTAATTCAATTCCGAGCATACACCCAAGTCCCATATTTTACTGCGGATCTCCCGGGATCGTCGGAACACGGATCCAGGTCCGTTTGTTCAAAACTGTTGACCAAAGTCAACTAAGAATCAAATATTATTTCTCAAAATTATTAATTCATATATTTCCACATAAAAGCTTTCCGGATTCACGCCGGGACTACGCATACAAAATCGAGGTGACTAAAAATAACGTTTTAAGGCTAATGAGCCTAGAATGATGTCTTAATTCATAAGATGACCCTTTGGGTCATCACAGTACTTGACAGAAATAGCCTCCCAAACTATTGCTTTTCCACCAAACGGTTCACCTATATCCAATATATCTCTAAAACTCTGGGCGGGTTTTTCGATCGTTTGACGCTTAGCCAAAAACATTTCATCTCATATTATCACTTTTGCTTTCCTTATAAATTTAGAACTATTGCTCCGCTTTGATATATTTGTGATGGTTATTTTAGATATTTGAAGAGGTATATCAAATCTAAAGTGAGTTGTACGACCTCACAATAGAATCTTTGTTGGTACACCATTTGTTCTTATTGCTAACAATATCATGCCTCTTGATATGATATTTGAAAGTGTAACGACCCGGCCGATCATTTCGAGAGTTATAGCTCTGTTTCCACCATTTATGCTTCTTTTGTGCTTTACATCGGTATTATATTGTATCGAGTTGGTTGGTTCGGGTCCGGAGTGGTTTCAGAGAGAAATTGAGACACTTAGTCTCTTTATTAGAAGCTTAAGTTGGAAAAGTCAACCGGATGTTGACTTGTGTGTAAATGAACTTGGATTTGAACTTTGATGGTTCCGTTATCTATGTTAGGTGATTTTAGACTTAGGAGCGCGTACAGAATGTGATTTGGAGGTTCGTAGTAGAATTAGGCTTGAATTGGCAAAAGTTGGAAATTTGGTGATTTTGATCGGCAACGGAAATTTTGATATCGGGGTTAGAATTGACTTATGGAAGTTAAAATAGTTTTTTGGTATCATTTTTGGCGTGTGTGTAAAATTTGAGGCCAATCGGATGAGGTTTGATAGGTTTCGGCGTCATTTTCGGAATTCGGAAGTTTAGAAATTGTAGGCTTGAATCCGAGTGTAAATTGGTGTTTTGATGTTGTTTTGAGTAATTTGGAGGTTCGATCAAGTTCGTAGGGGTTACACGACTTGTTGGTATGCTTGGTTGAGGTCCCGAGGGCCTCGGGTGAGTTTCGGGTGGTTAACAAATCATTATTGGCCTTGAGTGATAGTTGATTCTGCTGGTGTCCTCTTACGCGTTTGCGAGGAAGGTCTCACATTCCCAAATGGTACCTAGAGGATAAGGAGGATTTGTTCTCCGTGTTCGTGAAGAAATGGACGCATTCCCGATGGCTTGAGAGTAGAGTGAATCGCGAACTCGAGTTGGGGAGCGCGTTCACGAAGAAGAGAAGAAGAAGCTGGGGACCCATTCATTTGGTCTCTGCGTTCGTGGAGGTGTTATCACGATCGCGATGATGAGGGGTCAGTAAAGGTTCGTGTTTGCGTGGGGTTGATTGCATTCGCGTAGAAGGGAAATTGGGTCTGAAGCAAATTGTGCTTCGCGAACGCGAGGGTGCTTCTGCGTTCGCGAAGAAGGCGTACTTGGGAAGAATTAAAAGATCCAAAATCGAGGGTTTGAGCTTATTTTTCCTATTTTGAGCTAGAGATCACAGATTTGGGCGATTCTTGAAGGAAATTTCGCGAAGTTGATTGGGGTAAGTGTTTCTCACTTGGTTTTGGTTGAATCCATGATTATACCTCTACTTTTATCATTTAATTTGTGATTTGGGTTGAAAATTTGGGGAAAAGAGGAAGTGTTCTTGAGATGGAATTCAGAGGTTTTGAATAAGATTTTGTTATCGGATTTGAGTAAATTCGGTATGGTTAGACTCGTGAGTGAATGGGCTTTCGGGTTTTGTGATTTTTGTCGGATTTCGAGACGTGGACTCGGGGGCTGGGTTCGGGCCAATTTTGGCTTTTGGCTATAATTTGGTATTTTTCTTGTGGAATTGGTTCCTTTAGCCTATATTGATCGTATTGTATTGCTTGTGGCTAGATTCGGGATGTTTGGAGGCCGATTAGTGAGGCAAAGGCATTTCAGAGTAGGATTTTTCTTGGCTTGAGGTAAGTAATGCTTCCAAACTTGGCTTTGAGGGTTCGAAACCCCAAATTATGTGTTATGTGATTGGTATTTAGGTGACGCACATGCCAAGTGACGGGTGTGCACCGTTAGAGTTGCGACCTGGGTGATTCCATGGCACCATTTAGTGACTCTACTCTGTTGATATCCATGTTCGCATCATGTGATAAAGTCATTGAGCTGTAAATCATGCTAGATATCATGTATAGGCCTTATGTCGGTATTGTTGGGACCCTAAGTGGTCGTTTCTTACTGTCATCTCACTATTTTCATTTATATTCTGTACTCAGTCATGTTCATTCACTTTTATATAATATCCCAGTCTCAGTTAATTATTGATTCATCATATCATTATTCTGGGTTTGTTTTCATGACATTGTGAGCCCGTGGGTGAGACTGGAGAGATTGATGACTGAGTGAGGCCGAGAGCCTGAGTGTGAGTGACAATTGTGGGATCGGGTTGCACACCGCAGTGGTTATATTAATGATTATGATATCGCTTGGGATGTAGGAGCCCCTTCGAAGTCTGTAACACACCTCCAGTGAGCGCGGTTGATATGATTGAGGGATGCATCTTCCCTGGACATGGATTTTGTCCGATGTACTATTTACCTGGAGATAGATCTTCTCCACATGGTTGTATTGACCTTAGTCCTCGGTAATGGGTGACCTATGGTCAGTATTGTATATATATTCCGGGATGGATCTTCCTTGGGCCGTATGAGCCATGTTGGTTAAGATATCGAGAGTGAGGGCATTTGAGGTTGATACCATGGTGCATCATTTACAGTATATGTATTGGCATGTAGTGATAGAAGAGTTATTTTCATTACATTGTATGGCACCGCCTTACCTCCGAATATGAATTGCCTAAACTGTCTTAAGAGCATGTTTACGTTTTTGTACATTTATTTCATGATATCTGCACCGGTTGAGTTCGTCACTATCTTCAGTACATAATTTGTACTTGTTACTTACTGAGTTGGTGTACTCACATTACTCCTTGCACCTTGTGTGCAGATCCAGGCATTGCTCGCCATGGCAGCGGCTGCTGATTTCGCCATTTGGAGTCGGGGACTATCGAGGTAGCTGCACGACGTTCATGGACCTTGATTTCCCATCCTTAGTTTATTTGTAATTTTGAGTTTATTTCTATAGACATTTTTCTGGGCTATGTCCCGGTTATTAGACGCTCATGTACTCAGTGGCATCCCGATTATTAGGACGGTTGTATCGTATCTGTAACGACCCGACCGGTGATTTTGATAGTTATAGCCTCGTTTCCCCCATTTCTGATTCTTTATGTGTTATTCAGCTGTATTGTATTGTATCTGATTGGTTGGTTCCAGTCCAGAGTGGTTTCGGAGTGGAATGAGACACTTAGCCTCCCATTTAGAAGTTTACGTTGGAAAAAGTCAATCAGATATTGACTTATATGTAAACGATCTCGGATTTGGATTTTTATGGTTTTGTTAGCTCCGTTAGGTAATTTTGGACTTAGGAGCACGTCCAAAATGTAATTTGGAGGTTCATGGTAGAATTAGGCTTGAATTGGCGAAAGTTAAAAATTTGGCGAATGTGGTTGGTAGTGGAAAATTTCATATCGGGGTCGTAATGAATTACGAAAGTTGGAGTAGGTTATTAGTGTCATTTTGTGTGTGTGCGTAAAATTTGAGGTCATTCGGGCATGGTTTGGTAGGTTTCAGCGTCGTTTGCGGAATTTGGAAATTTAGAAGTTCTTAGGCTTGAATCCGAGGGTAATTTGGTGTTTTGATGTTGTTTCGAGTGTTCCGAAGGTTCGACTAAGTTTGTATGTTGATATATGACTTGTTGGTATTATTGGTTGAGGTCCCGAGGACCTCGGGCGAGTTTCGAGTGGTTATCGGATCGATTTTTGGTGTTGGGAGATAGCTGATTCTTCTGGTGTTTGAGGCTGCTGGTGTTTTCCGCACCTGTGGATTGGGAGCCGCAGGTGCGTGTGGGAGTTCACAGGTGCGGACATTGGTGAGGTAGGCTGGGTCCGCATGTGCGTAGGAGAGGTTGCATCTGCGAGCCCGCAGGTGCGAGACCTGGGGCGCAAATGCGGAAAAGAGAAGTTGAGCAAATTTCGTAGAAGCGGAAGAAAAGCGCAGGTGCGCGCCCGCAGGTGCGGAACCTGGGGCGCAGGTGCGGATTATAGGACTTTAGTGTTTTCCGCAAGTGCATATGTTTTTGCGCAGATGCGGCACCACAGGTGCGCATATTTAGCCGCATGTGCGAAAGGCCTGGGCAGAAAGTATAAAAAGTGGACTTCGCGAATTTTGGTTCATTTCCACCATTTTCAAGTCGGTTTTTGGAGCTTTTGGAGTGATTTTGAAGGGATGTTCAATGGTTTTCAGTGAGGTAAGTTGCTTGAGCTCTAATACTCCTATCTATGGTGTTTTCCCGTTGTTTTGTCATTTAATTAGTGGAATTTAGGGGTGAAAATGAGGAGTTGGGGCTTCGGATTTTGGAGAGTTTAATTGGAGGATTTGAGGGACCAAATGATGTCGAATTTTGATAAATTTAGTATGTATGGACTCGTGAGTGAATGGGCTTTCAAGTTTTGTATTTTTTGTCGGATTTCAAGACATGGGCCTAGGGGCCGAGTTTGAGGCGATTTTGGATTTTGAGTCTATTTTGGTAGTTTTTCTTGTGGAATTTATTCCTTTAACGTATATTGATGGTATTGTACAGGTTGTGAATAGATTCAGAGCATTTTGAGGCCAAATTGAGGGGTAAGAGAATCGCGGAGTAGAGATTTGATCGGTTTGAGGTAAGTAACGATTGTAAATTTGGTCCTGAGGGTATGAAACCCCAGATTTTTGTATCATTTTACTATTTGGAGGTGGCTCACATGCTAGGTGATGGGCGTGCACCGTTGGGGGTTGTGACTTGGTCCGTCCCATATCAATTGTAAAGTTGAATATTTTGTGAAATTATATACTTCTTATGTGATTTAGAAAGAATTTATGTAATTTGGGCTAGATGCCATGTTTAGGCCTTATGCAGTGTTGTTTGGACCCTTAGAGGTCTTTTCTTGTTATCCCTCACAGTTTTGATTGAAAATCTGTACTCATTCATGTTTACACATATTTACTTCATATCTTAGTCTCCGTTACTCTATTTTTGATGCATCATATAAACGTTGTTTGGGCTGAATACTTTGGTTTCTAAGAGCCCGAGAGGCTGGAGAGATTTATGACTAAGTGAGGCCGAGGGCTTGATTTGTGAGGATATTTATGGGATTGGGCTGCACACCGCAACAAGTTTCATTTATTCTGCCATGAATGGCATTGAAATAGCGCTTGGGCTGAAGGAGCCCCTCCGGAGTCTGTACACACCCCCAGTGAGCGCCGGTACCTACTGAACGCCGAGTGCTGAGTGATTGGGAGACATGAGTGGTTGTGAGGCATGTGTGATGATTGCACGAGGGGCTGTATATGAGTGATGTTTTCCCGAGGGGTTGTAAATGAGTGATGTTGCCCGGGGGGTTGTATATGAGTGATGTTTGCCCAAGGGGCTCTATATGATTTCATCATTTTGCTCACATTTGCATTGAGCCTTTGTTTGAAAACTATTGAAAGATGTTTTAAATGATTTTACTGGAACTGGATTTAAACGAGCTGATTTGACTCCAACTCTGGTTTTAAAGCATGCCATATTTTACTATGTTTTTGTGATATGAACTATACTTGCATTTTTTGCTCGCCACTACTTCTCAGTGTTTATTTACTACTGTTACTTACTGTGTTGACGTTCTCACATTACTCCTTGCACCTTGTGTGCATATCCAGGCATTTCTGGACACGATAGCAATTGTTGATTATTCAGTCGCAGATCCATCGGACTTAGAAAGGTAGCTGCCTGACAATCGGAGCGCTGCTTTTCTCCCTCTTTATCTTCCCTTAGTTGTATTTGGTTATTTTTCAGACTATGTTAGTCTTGATATTGTCAGATGATTGTAGTAGTTGCTAATGAATATTGACACTCTGATGTCGGGCTTTTCTTTTCCGCACTTTTCTTTTGATTTGAACTCCTTTACGAAGGTTTTATAATGAAAAACTTTGAGTTATCTCTTAAGAATGAAACATCGATTTGTTTTGGTAATGTGTCGGCTTTCCTAGTACCAAGATAAGCGCCATCACGACAGGTTAGGTTTTGGGTCGTGAGAGAAAGTAATGCATGCCATGGGAATATTTTTTCGTTTCTGCCGGAGGCATCTACAAGGATAATCCCACTACACAAGAGTCGACTTTTTATAATTTAGTCTTGAAAGCTTATTCTTGTTCAGAATTTAGCTTTGATTGTATTTTATCAAACACTTATATGACCTTCTTAGTATTATACTAATCTTTTTCACTTTTGCAATCTATTGTTTTTAATCTCTAACGCTCTTTTTATGGAATACATTTATGTACCATAAGATTTTTTAACTTGAAAAAATAATTTTACTCATATGATGAATTTAAAAAATAATTTAATTGAATTCTTTTGCTAAATAATTAAGTGAAAGATTTGATTATTTGGTTTTAACATAAAATATAATTTATTTTTTGTTGATTTGGATTCTTAATATTAATTCATCTCATTTTTGAATATTTAACTCTAATTATAATTTTATCCTCCATAAATTTTATTTTTAAAGAGTAAAAAGATCGATCTAACATTCTACGTTTAGACCTTTATGTTTGCAAAATCATTAGTGGTATTGGCTCTCAGGGGCGAATCCATAGTATCGGGTGTGGTGTGATGACCCAAAGGGTCATCTTATGAATTAAGACTCCATTCCAGGCTCATTAGCCTTAAAAATGGTAATTTTAATTACCTCAATTTGCGTGCGCAGTCCGGGTATGAAACCGAAAAACTTTTATGTGAAAATATGAGAAATAATGATTCTTGGAATTTAAAATTTGGTTTTAGTTGACTTTGGTCAACATTTGGAATAAACGGACCCGAATCTGTGTTCCGACGATCCCGGGAGGTCCGCATAAAATATGGGACTTGGGCGTATGCCTGGAATTGAATCCCGAGGTCCCTAGCTTTAGAAATTAATTTTTGAAGAAAAGTATTTTGCTGGATTATTAAGGAAATAAAGAAATGAATTAATGTGTGAAATTATTGGTATCAGGCCCGTATTTTGGTTCTGGAGCCCGGTACAAGTTTGTTATGATATTTAAATCCTATCTGTGAAATTTGGTGAGAATCGGAGTTGATTTGACGTGATTCAGACGTCCGGCTGAAAAGTTAGAAAATTTGAGTGTTCTTGAGAAAAACATGAGTTTTGAGGTTAAATTCATAGTTTTTGATGTTATTTTGATGATTTGATCACACGAGCAAGTCCATATGATGTTTTTAGACTTGCGTGCATGTTTGGTTGGAGCCTCGAGGGCTCGGGTGAGTTTTGGATAGGCTACGAAGTGTTTAGACTTAGAAAATCACAGCTGATGCATCTGGTGTCTGTCACCAGGCCTCTGATCTCGGAATTGCGAGATCAGGCTTCGCAATTGCGAAGCGAGCAGGCATAGGAAATGCGACAATAATGTCGCAAATGCGAACCAGACCTGGGTAGGCCATCCTCGTAAATACGACATTTCGGCCGGAATTGCGAAGGCCCCTAGATGTCGCAAATGCGACATTTATATCACAAATGCGAAGGCACGTAATTTCGAAGGGTTCGCAATTGCGAACCCTTGATCGCAAATGCGATAACCGCAACCTGTTATGTGAGATTTTAGATGGGATTTTCACCCATTTTTCAATTCTCTCAAACCCTAAACCTCCATAGGCGATTTTCCAAAGACCCAAACTTCTCCAAATCATTGGTAAGTGATCTCTAACTAATTCTTATCAATCCTTAACAACTTTTAACAAGATTTCAACCTAGAATCTAGAATTTTCATGGTAAAAAATGGAATTTTGGGTAGAACTTATGAATTTCGAAATTTGAGAATTTAGACCTCGAATTGAGGTCGGATTCCAAAACCAATTGTATATCCAGGCTCGAGGGAGAATGGGTAAACGGGGTTTGGTCTGAACCTCGAGTTCAGACCAAGCGGGCTCGGGGTCAATTTTTGTATTTTGATAGGAATACATAGGAACACCATAATATTTCATTAAAGTTAATGGCTTTAGCAATAATTAATGATATTGAACCCAATTGTGATTTGATTCGAGCGGGTTAGAGGCAAATTCTAAATTAAAAGATGTGCTTAGCAGTGAATTGCTTGTGAAATCGAGGTAAGTGCTTGGTTTAGCCTTGACTTGAGGGATTAGGAATCCCCAACTTAAATGCTATGTGAATTTGCATGCGCGTGGTGTATAGGTGATGTGACGAGTATCTATGCACCACCAAATTATCTGTTGAACATGATCCCTTCCTATTCCCAATTAAGTTGATTCCTAGTTTAATTGTTTCATGATTTTTATGCCTCCATGTTTACTTGTTTTCATCAACTTGTTGTTAGGCATTGTTTCAAGTATTTTTTGGAAGTGTTAGTTGTTCCCTTGGTTTCATTGTGGTACATAAAGGGTTGAGCTGGTTGACAGTGTTTTACGATACATTCCGGTTGGTTTCGTTGTGAAATGATAATTGATGAAGTTTATGAATAGTACAGTTTTCTGTTTACAATTATTGAGACGTAAATATTATGAAAGGCTTTGACCAAAAATTGTGAAATCTAATAAAGAGATGTGATTGTCTGGTAGGAGCGGGTTGCATGCCGCAACAAGGAGTGATAAGGGTGGACAGGTGGGATCGGGTTGCACGCCGCAACAGGAGAAATAAGGGTGATATATATATGGAGGAGCAATAAGGGTAGACAGGTCGGAGCGGGTTGCGTGCCGCAACAAGGAGCAATAAGGGAGGATATTCATGTTTTACTGATTTTAAACATAAAGATTGGAAAACTTACTGTTTTACTCAATTGTTTCTCATACTCTGCACTTACAGTTATTTTCATGTGAAACTTGGAAATTTTTGTGAGGATTGGTTATAGTTGTGATCTGGAAAAGTTAACCGATTTGTTTTATTAATTGTTGCAAGTTACTGTTTAATTTATTAGTATTCCCTTCTTGCTCTATTATACATTGTAACCAGGTTATGTTATAAATGCCCCGTCGTAGACTTGTCACTACATCATCAAGGTTAGGCTCGGCACTTACCAATACATAGGGTCGGTTGTACTGATACTGCGCTCTGCACTTCTTGTGCAGATCCAGGTTCCGGTCTGAGCTGATTCTTTGAGCAGTAGTTGAGCACTCACACGGAGACACGAGGTAGATCTGCTGGCGTCAGCAGATTCCTGGAGTCTTCCCTTTATTATTTAGATTGCTGTTTTATTTCATTCAAAACAGACATATATATATTTCTTTCAGCCCATTTATTTGTAGTAATCTTTAGTAGTTCGTGAATTGTGACACCAGACCCTGGTAGTTATATAGTTAGTGTTGATTCGTGGTTTGTTCATCTTATCGAATATTATTCTTGATTGCATTTATTGGAAAGTATTAGATTTCCTTTTTATTTCAAATTGTTCTATTGTGTTTAAGTAAACTTTTAAAAGAAAATGGTTAATTAAGTTCTAACATTGGCTTGCCTAGCAAGTGTGGTGTTAGGTGCCATCACGATCCCGAGGGTTGAGAATTTGGGTCGTGACAAGTTGGTATGAGAGCACTAGGTTGCGTATGTCTCACAATTCACGAACAAGCTTAATAGAGTCTGAAAGATCGGCACAGAGACATATGTACTTATCTCTCAGAGGCTATAAAGTTAGGAAACAAAATCAATTTTTATTTCTACTCTATCATGCGATTCTTGTTATCTCAAATACTGATTGGATTCTTCTATTCTCTCGCAGATGGCGAAAACACGTGCTTCCTCTTTCGCTGACCAACAATCCGGTCCTCCAGCAGCAGCATCTCCTACTAGGGGGCAGAGGCCGAGGCCATGCCATAGGCCGAGGCCATGCCATAGGCCGAGGCAGGGTCAGGACCCAACCCATTGCTCAGACAGCAGCCCCATCTACGGAGCTCCAGATAGAGATTAATGAGGGTGTTCCAGCTCAGACAGTTCCATCGGGACCAACTCAGGTCCCAGAGGGGTTTATTGCTATCCCGGTGATTCAGGATGCCTTGGTCTGATTAGTGGGCCTTATGGATAGTGTAGCCCAAACTGGTACACTTCCCGTGGCAGTAGCCGTATCTCAGGCTAGAGGAGGAGTTCATACTCTTGCTACCCATACTCCTGATCAGACCACTCCTCAGATTCAGACCCCTGCAGCCAATCTAGTTGGGCTAATTCAGCCAGTTGCTGCAGCGCTGCTTGTTGATGGGGAAACTATGTCCACCGTTCGATGCCTTTTAGATGACTGGTTCCTCCAAGAAATGGTGGAGGGATTATTTGTTGACTAGACCAGCTGGTCCACCTTCTTCGACTTGGGATTAGTTTTCACACCTATTTTGGAGAAAGTTTTTCCCATTACTACTAAAGAGGAGAACTGTCGTAAGTTTGAGCATCTTCAGTAGGGTAGCATGACGGTTGCCCAGTATGAGAATCGCTTTGTGGATTTGGCGCGGCATGCTATTCTCTTGCTACCCACAGAGAGAGAGAGAGAGAGGGTCAGGCGATTTATTGAGGGCCTTGATCAACCCATCAGGTTGCAGATGGCTAAGGAGACAAGGACCGGGATTTCTTTTCAGGATGCAGCCAATGTGGCCAGAAGAGTTGAGACGGTTCTCGGGATGGGAGGTCAGGGGTCAGACAAGAGACCTCGGCATTCCGGTGGATTCAACGGTGCCTCATCTGGAGGCGAGGTTCATTTCGGTGAAGGCCAATCTTCCAGGCCATTTCATTCAGCACTTCAGGCATCTCACGATACTTCAGGTGGTCGTGGTTCTTATACGCCTCCTTCTGCTCAGCCAGTCTACAGTGCACCATCAGCTCCTATCAGAGCACCTCCTCGGCAGAGTTATTATCGTGGTCAACCGGCTCGTCAGGGTCAGCCTCTATATCAAGAGGGATGTTTTGAGTGTGGTGAATATAGGCATATTCATAGAGCTTGTTAGAGGTATTCAGGTAATCAACATCAATACCAGGGTTATCGTGCCATAGTTCCGGCACCAGCTGCAGCACCACCTTCCCAACCAGCCAGGGGTAGAGGTCAGGTAGCCAGAGGTAGGGGCCAAATTGTTAGAGGTGGAGGTCAGGTCGCTAGGGGTGGAGGCCAGCCCGCTAGAGGTGGAGGTCCGCCTATCAAAGGTCCTCCTAGAGACATAGTTTAGGGTGGTGGAGCCCAACCCCGATTGTATGCATTTCCAGCTAGACCCGAGGCGGAGTCCTCCAATGCTATTATCACAGGTACAATTCAGTTTGCAATAGAAATGCCTCAGTTTTGTTTGATTCGGGGTCTACTTATTCTTATGTGTCATCATATTTTGCCTCGTATTTGGTTGTGCCCCATGATTTCTTGAGTGTCCCTGTTTATGTGTCTACGCCAGTGGGGGATGCTATTGTGGTAGATCGTGTGTATCATTCGTGTGTAGTAGGTATTGAGGGTCTTGAAACTAGTGTAGACCTTTTTCTTATTGACATGGTATATTTTGATGTCATATTGGGCATGGATTGGTTTGACATCTTGGACTGTCATGCCAAGACAATTACGTTAGCCTAGCCAGGGTTTCCTCGATTAGAGTGGAAAGTGACTCATGGTCATTCTCCCAGCAGAGTGATTTCTTATTCCAAGGCCCATCGCATGGTTGCGAAGGAGTGTTTGGCTTATTTGGCTTATATTTGTGATTATAATGCCGAAGTCTCTTCGATAAGTTCGGTGCCTATTGTTTGCGAGTTTCTCGAGGTGTTTCCTGTAGACCTGCCGGGGATGCCACCCGATAGGGATATTGACTTTTGCATTGATGTGGCTCCGGTCACTCAGCCCATTTCTATTCCTCCATACCGGATGGCCCCACCTGAGTTGAAAGAATTGAAAGAACACTTGCAAGACTTGCTTGATAAGGGTTTCATCAGACCTAGTGTCTCGCCCTGGAGTGCACCGGTTCTGTTCGTGAATAAAAATGATGAATCGATGAGGATGTGTATAGACTACTGACAGTTAAATAAAGTCACCGTCAAGAATAAATATCCATTGCCGAGAATTGATGATTTATTTGATCAGCTTCAGGGTGCCAGTGTGTTTTCAAAAATTGATCTAAGATAGGGCTACCATCAGTTGAAGATTAGGGCATCCGATGTCCCTAAGACAACCTTTCGGACGAGGTATGGCCTTATGAATTCTTGGTGATGTCTTTTGGCTTGACTAATGCCCCAGCAACTTTTATAGATTTGATGAATTGCGTTTTCAAGCCTCATATGGATTCCTTCGTAATAGTGTTCATTGATGATATTCTAATATACTCCCGTAGGTGGGAGGAGTGTCACGACCCAAAACCTATGGGTTGTGATGGTGCCGGACACACTGTCAGGCAAGCCAATCCCTTAATCAGTTGAAATACCTTCATGTTTAACAATTTCAAAATCGTTTCCTTTATTGCATTTCATAATCAAATAAGTAAACTTTTGTAAATTAAACACGACAAGAAATCTATTTAATTCAATAAAACAAGACTCACACATCCCCAAAACCCGGTGACACAAGTACATGAGCAGTTTCTAAGAATTTATACAATTATACAACTCTTGTC
>ML250044.1:83513-109857 GCA_005239495.1 Nicotiana undulata | reverse complement strand
GCCGAAACCTTTCAAACCACGTCCGATTGACCTCAAATTTTGCAGGCAAGTCATATTTGACATTACGGACCTGCTCCAACTTCCGGAATCGCATTCCGACCCCGGTATAAAAATTTCCATTTCCGATCGAATTCTTCAAAAACCTTCAGTTTTCTATCTTTAGCCAAATGACCTTAAATTGACTTCCGGATATCCGAATTCACTTCCGATCGCGCCCCCAACTCCTTAATCACCATACAAAGCTATTCCCAGACTCGGAATCCCAAACGGATATCAATATCATTGAAATGTACTTCAAGTAAAACTTTGGAAATTTCCTTAAAATACTGACTTTCCACAATATGCGCTGAACTGCTCCTGGGTTATCCAAAACCCGTTCCGGACATACGCCCAAGTACGAAATCATCATATGAACCTGCTGGAACCTTCGGATCTTGATTTCGAGGTTGTTTACTCAAGATTCCAGTCTTACTCAATTTCTTCAACTTAAGGCTTCTGAAATGAGAATTTTCCTTTAAATTTAACTCCCAACCTCCTGAATTTCAACTCTGACAATACACACAAGTCACAATACCCGAAATGAAGCTATTCATGACTCCCAACTGCTGAACGACGCGCTGGATCTCAAAACGACCGGTCGGGTCGTTACAGTAACATTGATAAAAACTACATAGCTTCCCTCCCTATTTCACTAGTCATCCCCAATATTCGTTAACAATAATTATTACAGACCAATATTGAATGAATTACATAAATAAAAAAATAAAAAAGAAGTTTCACTATAGGGAGCCTGATAACAGGCCCAGATTTCCAGAACCTCAAATGCCCAAGTATTTCATAGACTTTCTCATGTACGGGTGAGTCAGAGTTCCCTAAAGACCTCAAGGGATCCTGGGCAGTGTTCACACCCAGATTTCATAACCAGAACTGAGTAAGTGCAGTGTGGAAGAGCCAACTCCAATGCATCAGAGTTCAGAGGGGTCTCATAGGGATCCCAAAGCAGTCATACATTGGAGGGGCATAACTTAAGGACCTAAGAATAGAGTGAGAGTGCTTGACTTAGTTTTGAAAAGGCTTTAATAGGAAAGAAATATTTAAAAAAAGGACTTAGTTGAAATAGTTTTGTAAATAAGAGAGTTGTTTAGTAAAACAACTTTTTGACAAGAGTAGGGCAATTAACAAAGAACAAACATACAGCCAAACAGGTTCAACAACATCCAAACAACAGTCCTTCACACAGGGGCGATGGGAATTGGGGACACATAGTAAACATGAGCACATTAGTTCTTGTAGGGGTCTATGGGATTAGGGGATATGCTGATGATATCAACACAACATGAATTTCAGAATCAACATAGAATCAGACAACTTAGGGTATAAATTGCTTTGCAAAGAAAGGTTCATGCTAGAAGCAAGATAAACATAAAACAGAGCAGAGTCACATTGAGACATACTACAAAAGGGTAACATATTCATAAGCATGCTGATCCTAAGGGGAGTAGGGCATAACATAACATGCTAGATGAACAATAATGTAAATATTTCAATTACATGTTGAACAACAAAACCATAGATAGAAACAGATTAGAAACATGATACACTGAAGCAGTAAAAGAAACATATTGGTTTTGGGGCTTGAATTGAAATCAGAACATACCAGTAAAGAGATAGTAAACACAAAGTGTAGAATATGAGAGCACAATAATTAGCCTTGGCTTGCAGCCGACTAATTCAGAACAGTAGCAAGTAACCAAAGAAAGAGAGCATAGAAGTTTTGAGCGTGAGAGAGAGTTTGAACTAATGTGTTCGTGTCTTTGTTTGTTAATGAGAGAGCATATATATAGTAGTTTGAAACTAGGTAGAACAAGGTAAAAATAACAATTGCACAGTAATTATGGAACTCAGAACCAATTAGAGTGAAATCAGTGCAAGTACTCCCATAATTAAGGGAGTTATTCAAACAGTAAGTAACAAATAAGGAAATATACCATATATAGCTTAAGGAAATAATTCAAACAGTGCAAGAATAGAGCAGGTAACTAGGCTAGGTTCGAAAATCTTAATTAAGGAAATAAGAATCAATTAACAGTATAGTCAATCACATAATAAGGCAAGAAAATATTTTAAAAGTCAGAAATCAGTAGAGAATATTACCATAGGAGATCAGTAAAGGGCATTAATCAAAGGAAATCAAGGATTCGAATAGAAGACAATATTAATTAAAGGAAATTACCACAAATCTTTGTGAATGAACAGAATAAAAATAATATATGCAGGGAGAAGCAAAAACCAGAAACCCTAATAAGGTAAAAATCACATAGAATCAGGGATTCAACTAGAAAATAGTAATGGGTAGAGGAAATTATCACAAGTTCCTGTCAATAATCAAAGTAAATATAGTATAGGCGGAAGAAGCAAGAATAAAAAAATCCTAATAAACATGATAGGGTAAAATCACAGAAACTCAGAATGTATTCGTGAGAAACAGGTATACATTCAAATCGAACGAATAAATAAGACAAGACAGCCTCAGAACTCAGGATTAAAACCAAAAGAGTTAGGGTTTTTATCATAGTAAATCAAGTAAAAGGGGAAAACCTAAATAAGTTGCTTAAACACAGTAGAAATCATAGAACAACACTTAAGAATCAGAAGAAAAGTCGTTTTGAAAAGGGGTTAAGAAACCCTAGCTGTGAAGACGAAGAGACGTTTTAAAAACAATCATAGAGATTTTTAGGAAAAATAGTAAAGTAACTTAGAATACACTCAGATCTATTACAGATCTAAGGATTCAAGAGATAAAATTAGGGTTTCAGAGAAGAAAAACCCAGAGATGGAGAGATTCCATCTTAGAAGTCGTAGATCCAGCCGAAAATAGAAAGATCTTACTCAGACGGGCCAAAGTGGTTTGAGAACGGGAAGAACAAACCATAAGTGTGAGTTGAACTGCTACTCCCTTGAGGACCTCAGGGTAGCAAGAATCCGGGCATGGGGGAAGCCATGAAGGCTAGGGGTGGTGGTGGAACCACCATTGTTACCGGCGAGCTGGTGGCCAGTGAGATGGAGCCATGGATAAGCAGAGAGCTTGAGAGAGAATGGGGGTGTGACGACGGAGAATGATGAGAGAATGAGAGAAGTGGGGGGTGGGGGGTGGGGGTAGACTATTTGGTCAATTAAGAAAAGGGTGGATCTGGGATGTTGATCAAAATTGATCAACGGTCACGATTTAAACATATATTGGGTCGGGTGAATTTCAGATTGGGCTTTGGGTATTGGGCTGATTCAATTGGGGTTTGGGGCTGCTTTAATTGAGGCTAGAATTGAAATGAATATGGGATGTTTGTTAAATACTTAATTCAAATTAATTAAAATAATTTACAACATAGCTACTAATTATAAAAAATGAATTTCATGCATTGAAAATAGTTTAAAATGATTATTTAGTATTGAAAATACAAATGACTAATTTCTGGTAAGAAATAGTACAAAATTATATGCTTGGGCTATAATTACAAAGTTATTGCAATTATAGCCAAAAGATGCCAATTTGGCTAATTATGAAGTAATTTGGTTGGAGCGGTTTTACCTTGAGTCTCCACAACAGCAACGGCGCTGCTAGCTATCGATCGACCGGCTTTGCAAAACCTGGAATTTGCGCAAAAATGTGCAGAAGTGTAGAATGAGCACACCACAGCAGTGCCCAGTAAGTATCACGACTAACCTCGGTGAAGTAGCGACGAGGACTAGTCAGGACACCCACTGGTCTAATGAATAAAGCAGACATAAATATGGGAATAACAGAGTATGACATCTATTTAATGACTACACAATGTAGTTAACACATAACAAGTTCAAGCGGAAGGAAAATACAGTAAAATACAACGAAACATCATAATAACACACAGAAGGATGGACGGGAACACAACCCGAAAGCTGAAAACCACAATACGGTAAGAACAAGTAAAAATTCAGCACTACAACAATTTCAACGTCAGGCCTTATCCAACATCCCCAGTTGTTTGTGGAAAATACTTCGAGTGTAAACCTTCACCCGTAAGTTTATATTGAAAGCTTTGAATATAATCATTTCAAATAGAAATTTTCTTGGAAATATACCTTCTCCGAATATATATATATATATATATATATACATTTTTAGAAAGAGAAATCTTCAAAACATAGTTCCTTCAAAATAAATGCTTTTCAAATATACTTCCCCAATAAATGCCTTTCAAACATCGTTTTCTGCAAGACAATTGCTTTTCAATATACCTTTGAAATAAAAGTCTTTCAGATATAGTTTTCTTCAAGATAAATGCTTTTCAGCTATACTTTTAAATATATATCTTTCGATCATAATCTCTTCAAGATAAATCTACCGGAACTCCGTCTGTAGCTCAGAATTTGTCATACAGTACATGGGGATCTCCTGAAATACGTCCGTAGTCCCAAAATAAATATGCAGTGCTGGGGGATCTCCCAGAATACGTCTGTAGTCCCGAAGTTAATATGCAGTACAGGGGGATCTCCCGGAATACGTCCGTAGTCCCAAAAAAAATATGAAGTACATGGGAATCGCCCGGAATATGTTCGTAGTCCCAATTTAAATATGCAATGCAATCACAGAGATACCAACCACAACACGACATAAACATCGTACATTACCACAACATCACAAGGCAACAAAATATAGAAATATTATGTATGATGAGAAAATCAAAACAAGAACTTAATCACATTAATGGTAGAACTCATTCACAAGGAATAACCACTGAAAGGAAATAATAAGCGTAAAGAACACAGCTTAAGCAGGGAGAACTTGACGTAACAACGAATTCACAATATTCAAGTCCATAATAGGATGTCATCACAAGTCAAGAGTGTCGCGACCCGAAATCCCACCTTCGGGACATGACTGCGTCTAACGCTGAACCTGCTAGATAAGCCAACGTTTGAAGCAAATAAGCTCATTAAAAACTAAAACGAACAAGATAACTAAGGCATCGATGGTCAACAATATGAAGGTTAACTAAATTCAAAATAATATAGCAACTTCGAAATAAAACCCATATACATATCCCAGAACTGTCTATGAGATTACATATGCCTGTCTCTGAATCTATAAAATAAGACAGAACTGAAAGAGAAGGGTAGAAGGTGACGCCAAGGCCCACGAAAGTCTGCGGGACTACCTCGAGGTCTCCTGAATGAACTGGTGGAATGCTCCCTCCGTCAGTGCCCACCGGGTCCGGCTGCGCGGTGTGCACAACATAAAGAAATGCAGGTGTAGCATCAGTACAACCGACCCCATGTACTGAGTAAGTCCCGAGCCTAACCTCGGCGAAGTAGTGACGAGGCTAGGACTGACAACAATATATGTACCTGTGCAATTCTATATAATAACAGGAAAATATTGACGGAAATAAAAAAGTATAAACAGATTCGGGGGAGAGTCATGCTGGGGATAAGAGGGGCAACAAATACTAGCATAGTGAAACATAGTAACAACTGAAATGTAACAGTAAAGCAGGAATTTAACGCCTCAGATCAGATAATGAAAAACACAAGGCACGGCATGTCCCCTCGTGCATCACCTCACAAATCACTCGGCACGGAATGTCCCCTCGTGCATCAAACAGTAAACAATCATCACGGAATGTCCCCTCGTGTTATAAATAATTAAACAATCAACACAGCATGTCCCCTCGTGCGATAAATAATAGACAATCATCACGGCATGTCCCCTCGTGTGATAAATAATAAACAATCAGCACGGCATGTCCCCTTGTGCGATAAATAATAGACAATCATCACGGCATGTCCCCCGTGTGATAAATAATAAACAATCATCACGGCATGTATCCTCGTGCAATAAATAATAAACAATCATCACGGCATATCCCCTCGTGTGATAAATAATAAATAATCAGCACGACACGTCCCCTCGTACGATAAACAATAAACAATCAGCGATATAATGTGCAAACTAACAATAAGAAATCTTAAGTGTGCAGAAATACTCAATAAAATTCTATCGTCCCGACAAGGGACTCAGCTATAACCAAACTTGCTCAGAGATATAATTTCAACAGTAAAACCTCAACTGAAACAAATAACTCAATAACTCCCCACGTCGTGAAACAACATCAATGTATCGCTTCTAAATCACCACTTACTTATAGTATAGAGAATATTAAGAACACGATATGATTCATCACAATTGACTCACGGGCATGCTTGACCACAACATATAGGAACTCGTCACCTCGCCTATACGTTGGACATGAATACACATAGAAAATAAGACTCTATGCCCAATCCCTCAAGCTAAGGTTAGGCCAAACACTTACCTCGATTCCAAAATGCAAGTCAAGCTTCAATCACTACCTTTCCTCTCGAATCCAACTCCGAGTCGATAATATCTAGACATAATTGATTTATTAGCATCAATAATTACTCAATAAACCAATTCCAAAGCCTAATTATACATTCTCTATCATTCTTCCCAAAATACCACAATTCGACCTCGGGCCCGCATGCTCGAATCCCGAAAATTCTCGGAGGAATCACTCACCCATAGCCTAAGGATCATTAATATGAAGTTTCTACTTGAATTCATAGCATTAAACGGACAATACGCCAATGTTTCAAGAACCCTAAATTTACTATCCAATTCTTGAAGGGAATTAAGAAATCCCGAGTTTTTGGCATTTAAAACAATATGGGCTACAGGGGTTCTGCACCTGCGGCCTTGGGACCGCACCTGCGGTCCCGCACCGGCGAGAAAAAGCTCGCACATGCAGAAAATGGTCAAGGCATGCTGGGGTCGCACCTGCGGAGCTGGAGACCGCACCTGGATCTGCTTCTGCGGAAAAAGAACCGCACCTGCGGAACCTCCGCACCTGCGAGACTGGGACCGCAGGAGCGGTCCCACATCTGCAGCTGGGCAACCGCACCTGCGGTCACACCAGCAATAGCTGCACCAACATTTGTTCTAGCTGTTTTTTAGCCCCGTTGGGTGTCCGGAAGGCACCTGGGCCCACCCGAGCCCTCGTAAAAATATACCAACAAGTCCTAAATCATAATACAGACTCGCTCGAGCCTTCGGAACACCCAAAACAATGCTAAATCTCAAAATCACATCCCAAAACCCCTAAAATTCTAACTTAAGAAACTTCAAGTTCTTGATTCTATAACAATGCGCCGGACCGACCTATACAACTCGGAATGACATCAAATTTTGGAGACAAGTCACAATTGACATAACGGGACTATTCCCGGTCGCAGAATCACATTGGGACCTCGATAACATAAAAACACGTTCCAAACCAAATCTCAAAATTTAAGGAAATCTTTATAACTTCATTAACCCTTAATTTCCCAGTTTTGATCCGAAACACATCAAGTCCGCTCCTTACCAAATTTCACAGATAACTCAAATAACACATATTCAACATGTTCTGGGCTCCGATACCATAATACGGGCCCGACAATACAGGTTTCACATCGAGGTTCATTTTCATAAGCCTTTATTATTTTCAGAAAAATATTTTCTTTTAAAATTCATTTCTCGGACTTGGGACCTCGGAATTCGATTCCGGGCATACGCCCTAGTCCCATATTTTCCTATGGACCCTCTAGGACCGTCAAATCACGGGTCCGGGTCCGTTTACCAAGAATGTTGACAAAAGTCAACTTTATTCAATTAATTATCATAAATTCAACTTTTCATCAAATTTCCACATAAAGGCTTCCCGGCTACGCGCCCAGGCTGCGCACGCACCTCGAGGTGAGATTAACGGAGACTCTCGGGGCCTCGAAACATAGTTTTAGCTAAATTTACACAGGATGACCTTTTGGGTCATCACAATCTCCACCTCTAAAACAAACGTTCGTCCTCGAACGAACATAGAAAGGTACCTGAATCGGGGAAAAGGTGGGGATATCGGCTCCGCATATCGGACTCGAACTCCCAGGTCGCTGCCTCAACAAGCTGACCTCTCCACTGAACACGAACCGAAGGATAACTCTTAGATCTCAACTGACGAACCTGCCGAGCCAAAATGGCTACCGGCTCCTCCTCATAAGACAAATCTTTGTCCAACTGGACACCGCTGAAATCAAGTACATGAGATGGATCCGCAATATACTTCCGGAGCATAGACACATGAAACACCGGGGGAACGGCTGATAAGCTCGGCGGCAAGGCAAGTCGGTAGGCCACCTCTCCTACCTTATCCAATATCTCAAATGGACTAATGTACCTAGGGCTCAACTTTCCCTTTTTCACGAACATCATCACGCGGTCTCCTATCATGAATGCCAAATCTCGAACTCTGCGATCCGCATAACTCTTCTGCCTGGACTGAGCTGTACGAGGTCTATCCTGAATAATCTTCACCTTGTCCAAGGCATCCTGGACTAACTCAGAACCCAACAATCTAGCCTCTCATGGCTCAAACCATCCAATTGGAGACCGAGACCGTCTACCATACAACGTCTCATACGGAGCCATCTGAATGCTCGACTGATAGCTTTTGTTGTAGGCAAACTAAGCTAAAGGCAAGAGCTGGTCCCATGAACCACCGAAGTCAATAACACAAACCCGCAACATATCCTCCAAAATCTGAATAGTCCGCTCGGACTGACCGTCCGTCTGAGGAAAATGCTGTGCTCAAATCAATCTGCGTGCCCAACTTTCGCTGAAATACTCTCTAGAAATGGGAGGTAAACTGTGTACCTCTATCTGATATAATGGATAAGGGCACACCATGCAATCAAACAATCTCCCTCATATATATCTTTGCCAACTTCTCCGCTGAATATGAAACTGATACCGGAATGAAGTGCGCGGACTTGGTCAACCTATCCACAACAACCCAAACCGCATCAAACATCCTCTGAGTCTGTGGGAGTCCAACTACAAAGTCCATGGTGATACGCTCCCACTTCCACTCAGGAAGCTGAATCTGCTCTATCAAGCCACCGGGTCTCTGGTGCTCGTACTTAACCTGCTGACAGTTCAAGCACCGAGCTACATAAGCTACAATATCCTTCTTCATCCTCCGCCACCAATAGTGCTTCCGCAAGTCCTGGTACATCTTTGCGGCGCCCGGATGAATGGAATACCGGGAACTATGGGCCTCCTGTAGAATCAACTCACGAATACCATCAACATCAGGTACACAAATACGGCCCTGCATCCGCAGAACTCCCTCATCATCAACCGTAACATGCTTGGCACCTCTGTGCCAGACTGTATCTCATAGAGCACATAAATGACGATCATCATACCGTTTGGCCCGAATACGGTCATACAATGAAGAACGGGCCACGGTATGGGCCAACACACTGCCAGTCTTAGAAACCTCCAACCTCACAAAGCGGTTCGCTAAAGCCTGAACATCCAAAGCAAGAGGTCACTCTCCGACTGATAAATAAGCTAGGCTGCCCATACTGACTGATTTCCGGCTCAAAGCATCGGCCACCACATTGGCCTTTCCCGGATGGTAAAGAATGGTAATATCATAATCCTTCAGTAACTCTAACCACCTTCTCTACCTCATGTTCAACTCCTTTTTCCTGAATAAATACTGTAAACGCTTATGATCCATAAACACCTCACAAGGCACACCATACAAGTAATGCCTCCAAATCTTCAATGCATGAACAATAACTGCAAGCTCCAGATCATGAACTGGATAGTTCTTCTCATGAATCTTCAACTGAAGAGAAGCATAGGCTATAACCTTTCTATCCTGCATCAACACTGTACCAAGCCCAACCCGTGACGCATCACAATACACGGTATACGGTCCTGATCCTGTGGGCAAAACTAACACTGGTGCTGTGGTCAAGGCCGTCTTGAGCTTCTGAAAGCTCGCCTCACACTCATCCGACCACCTGAACTGGGCACACTTCTGGTCAACCTGGTAATCGGGGCTGCGATAGATGAAAAGCCCTCCACGAATCGACGATAATAACCTGCTAAGCCAAAGAAACTCCGAGTCTCTGTAGCTGAAGTGGGCCTAGGCCAATCTCTGTCTGCCGAAATCATCTTGGGATCTATTTGAATACCCTCTGACGAAACCACGTGTCCTAGAAATGCAACTGAACTAAACCAAAACTCACACTTGGAGAATTTGGCATACAACTGACTATCCCTCAGAGTCTTGAGGACAACTCTAAGGTGCTGCTCATGCTCCTCTCGGCTGCGAGAGTATATCAATATATCGTCAATGAAAACAATAACGAAAGAGTCCAAATAAGGCCTGAACACTTGGTTCATAAACTCCATAAAAGTGGCGGGGGCATTTGTCAACCCGAATGACACCACCAAAAACTCATAATGCCCATAACGAGTGTGAAGGCTATATTAGGAACATCTGAAGCCCTAATCCTCAGCTGATGGTAACTAGATCTCAAGTCTATCTTGGAGAACACTGTAGCACCCTGAAGCTAGTCAAATAGATCATCAATCCTCGGCAAAGGATACTTATTCTTGATAGTAACCTTATTCAGCTGCCGGTAGTCAATACACATCCTTATTGAGCCATCTCTCTTCTTAACGAANTCCTGCAACTGATCCTTCAATTCCTTCAACTCTGGCGGGGCCATACGATACGGCGGGATAGAAATGGGCTGAGTGCCCTGGGCCACCTCGATACAAAAGTCAATATCCCTGTCGGGTGGCATACCTGGAAGGTCAGCAGGGAAAAACTCTGGGAACTCACGAACCACATGTACAGACTCCATAGAAGGAGCCTCAGCACTAGAATCACGAACATAGGCCAAATAGGCCAAACAACCCTTCTCGACCATACGCCGAGCCTTCATATAGGAAATAACTCTGCCAGAAGAATGACTAGGAGTCCCTCTCCACTCCAAAAGAGGTACTCCTGGTAAGGCTAAGGTCACTGTCTTGGCATGACAGTCCAGAATAGCATGATAGGGAGATAGCCAATCCATCCCCAATATAACATCAAAGTCCACCATATCCAGAAGCAAAAGATCAAACTGAGTCTCCATNCACCCACCGGTGTAGACACATGCACAACAGTACTCAAGGAATCACAGGGCATACTCAAATAAGGGGCAAAATATGAAGACACATAGGAGAATGTAGAATCCGGATAAAATAACACCGAAGCCTCTTGGATGCAAACGTAAACTGTACCTGTAATAACTGCATCAGAACCCTCAGTGTCAGGCCTGGCAGGAAAAGCATAACACCGGGGCTGAGCCCCTCCATCCTGAACAACACTGGGTCTACCTGCCACGGGCTGACCCCTACCTCTCATGACCTACCCTCCACCTCTATGAGTCTGACCTCGACCTCTGGCACCATAACCATCACCCCTAGCTGGCTGAGGGGGTAGGGGTGCACCTGATGCGGAAACCATGGCATGGGAACCCTGATACTGAGACCCACCAAAACCTCGGGGGCAAAACCTGGAAATATGCCCCATACCACCGCAAGTGTAGCAAGTCTTCGGCTGCTGAGAATACTGACCCTGGAACTGTCCCTGGCGACCAGAATGACCACCTGAAGACTCTGTATCGGCGGTGCACTGATGGGAGCTGATGATGCACTGCGGGAAACCTGGAGTGCCGACTGGTAAGGCCTAGGGGGATGACCTCTACCAAATGAATCCCTGCATCCAGATGAGGCACCACTGAAGCGGCCGAAATGATGAGGTCTCTTGTCAGACCCCTGACTACCACCCTGGGATAATACCATCTCAATGCGTCTGGCCACATCGGCTGCATCCTAAAAGGAGATATCAGTACCCGTCTCCCTGGCCATCTGAAGTCTGATAGGCTGAGCCGAACCCTTAATAAATATCCGAACCCTCTCCCGATTAGTGGGAAGTATCATAAGTGCATGTCTGGCTAGAGTGATGAACCTGGTCTCGTACTGAGTGACAGACATAGATCCCTGCTGGAGGCGCTCAAACTGCCTCGGAAGATCCTCTCGCTGAGTAATGGGAAGAAACTTCCCCAAGAATAGCTCGGAGAACTGAGCCCAAGTCAATGGTGTAGACCCAGCTAGCCTGGTCAAGCAATAGTCTCTCCACCAAGTCTTAGCGGAACCTGAAAGACGAAATGTAGCAAAGTCAACTCCATTGGACTCCACAATGCCCATGTTCCGGAGAACCTCATAACAGTTGTCTAAATAATCCTGGGGATCCTCTGATGGTGCACCAGCAAATGTAGTAGTGAATAACTTGGTGAACCGATCCAGTCTCCATAGAGCATCTGCTGACATAGCTGCACCCTCGGCTGCCGGTGCCATAATACTCGGCTGAGCTCTTCAGCCGTTTGAGGTGCTCGAGCCTAAAACTGAGTGGCAAACTGCTCTGGGGTATGGATGATAGGAGTCTGGGTCCCTCCCCAGCCTTAGAACCATCTGGTGCAGTAGGAAGAAAACCGGCCTGAGCCACACTCTCCATGAGTCCCACTAAGAGGACTAGAGCGTCCTGAAGCACCGGGGTAGCAATGAACCCCTCTGGGACCTGAGCCGGTCCAATTGAGACTGTCTGATCAGGATCCTCACCGGCATAGTCTATCTGTTGGTCCTCAACTGGAGCTGCTGCTCTAGATCTGCCTCAACCTCTAGCGCGGCCTCGGCCTCGGCCCCTCGTAGGAGCTGCAATAGAAGGGTCGGGCTACTGATCGGTCGATGAGGAAGCAAGTGTTCTCGCCATCTGCGAAAGAGTAATTAGAGACTCAATCAGTATTTAGAATTAAATTGGCACGACAGAGAATGAAAGATGTAAAGTTATTCCTAAATTTGCAGCCTCTAGGGGATAAGTATAGACGTCTCTGTACCGATCCCTCAGACTCTACCAAGTTGTCAGTGAGTTGTGAGACCTAATAAACCTAGGGCTCTGATACCAACTTGTCACGACCTGAAATCCCACCTTCGGGCCATGACTGCGTCTAACGTTGAACCCGCTAGACAAGCCAACGTTTGAACCAAATAAGTTCATTAATAACTAAAACAAACAAGATAACTAAGGCATCGATGGTCAACAATATGAAGGTTAACTAAATTCAAAATAATATAGCAACTTCAAAATAAAACCCATATACATATCCCAGAACTGGTGTCACATACTCACGAACTGTCTATGAGATTATTGAATACAATGGTCTGAAAATAAGTACATATGACTATCTCTGAAACTATAAAATAAGACAGAACTGAAAGAGAAGGGTAGAAGGTGACGCCAAGTCCCACGAACATCTGCGGGTCTACCTCGAGGTCTACTGAATGAACTGGTGGAATGCTCCCTCCGTCAGTGCCCACAGGGTCTGGCTGCGTGGTCTGCACAACATAAAGAAGTGCAGGTGTAGCATCAGTACAACCAACCCCATGTACTGAGTAAGTGCCGAGCCTAACCTCGACGAAGTAGTGACGAGACTAGGACTGACAACAATATATGTACCTGTGCAATTCTATATAATAACAAGAAAATATTGACGGAAATAAACAAGTATAAACAGATTCGGGGAGAGTCATGCTGGGGATAAGAGGGGCAACAAATACTAGCATAGTGGAACAGGGTAACAACTGAAATGTAACAGTAAAGCAGGAATTTAACGCCTCAGAACAGATAATGAACAACACAAGGCACGACATGTCCCCTCGTGCATCACCTCACAAATCACTCGGCACGGAATGTCCCCTCGTGCATCAAACAATAAATAATCATCACGACATGTCCCCTCGTGTGATAAATAATTAAACAATCAACATGGCATGTCCCCTCGTGCGATAAATAAAAGACAATCATCACGGCATGTCCCCTCGTGTGATAAATATTAAACAATCAGCACGACATGTCCCCCGTGCGATAAATAATAGACAATCATCACGGCATGTCCCCTCGTGTGATAAATAATAAAGAATCAGCACGGCATGTCCCCTCGTGCGATAAATAATAAAAAATCATCACGGCATGTCCCCTCGTGTGATAAATAATAAACAATCAGCACGGCACGTCCCCTCGTGCGATAAACAATAAACAATCAGCGATATAATGTGCAAACTAACAATAAGAAATCTTAAGTGCACAGAAATACTCAATAAAATTCTATCGTCCCGGCAAGGGACTCAGCTATAACCAAACTTGCTCGGAGATATAATTTCAAAAGTAAAACCTCAACTGAAACAAATAACTCAATAATTCCCCACGTCGTGAAACAACATCAATGTATCGCTTCTAAATCACCACTTACTTATAGTATAGAGAATATTAAGAACACGGTATGATTCATCACAATTGACTCACGGGCATGCTTGACCACAACATATAGGAACTTGTCACCTCGCCTATACGTTGGACATGAATACATATAGCAAATAAGACTCTATGCGTAATCCCTCAAGCTAAGGTTAGGCGAAACACTTACCTCGACTCCAAAATGCAAGTCAAGCATCAATCACAGCCTTTCCTCTCGAATCCAACTCCGAGTCGATAATATCTAGACAAAATTAATTTATTAACATCAATAATTACTCAATAAGCCAATTACAAAGCCTAATTATACATTCCCTATCATTCTACCAAAAATACCACAATTCGACCCCGGCCCGCATGCTCGAATCCCGAATATTCTCAGAGGAATCACTCACCCATAGCCTAAGGATCATTAATATGAAGTTTCTACTTGAATTCATAGCATTAAACGGACAATACGCCAATTTCTCAAGAACCCTAAATTTACTACCCAATTCTTGATTTTCCATTAATTTAGTAGTAAACCCTATTAATAATTCATGCATGAAACTAGTATTAGAAAGGAATTAACTTACCTTAACAGTAGCTAGGTTGTGGTGTGTCCTTCCCAAGCTCACAAGTCTCTAATGGAGTTTTTGGGTTGAAGGGAATTAAGAAATCCCGAGTTTTTGGCATTTAAAACAATCTGCCCTACAGGGGTTCCGCACCTGCGGCCTTGGGACCGCACCTGTGGTCCCGCACTGGCGAGAAAAAGCTCGCACCTGCGGAAAATGGTCAAGGCAAGCTGGGGTCGCACCTGCGGAGCTGGAGACCGCATCTGCGGCTCCGCTCCTGCTGATAAAGAACCGCACCTGCGAGGCTGGGACCGTAGGAGCGGTCCCGCACCTGCGGCTGGGCAACCGCACCTACGGTCACACCAACAACAGCTGCACCAACATTTGTTCTAGCTTGATTTTAGCCCCGTTGGGTGTCCGGAAGGCACCTGGGCCTACCCGAGCCCCCGTAAAAATATACCAACAATTCCTAAATCATAATACAGACTCGCTCGAGCCTTCGGAACACCCAAAACAATGCTAAATCTCAAAATCACATCCCAAAACCCCTAAAATCCTAACTTAAGAAACTTCAAGTTCTTGATTCTATAACAATGCGCCGGACCGACCTATACAACTCGGAATGACATCAAATTTTGCAGACAAGTCACAATTGACATAACGGGACTATTCCCGATATCGGAATCACATTCGAACCTCGATAACATAAAATCACGTTCCAAATCAAATCTCAAAATTGAAGGAAATTCTTATAACTTCATTAACCCTCAAGTTCCCTTTTTTGATCCGAAACACGTCAAATCAAGTTCGTTCCTTACCAAATTTCACAGATAACTCAAATAACACATATTGAACCTGTTCCAGGCTCCGGTACCATAATACGGGCCCGGCAACACATGTTTCACATCGAGGTTCATTTTCATAAGCCTTTATTATTTTTAGAAAACAATTTTCTTTAAAAATTCATTTCTCGGACTTGGGACCTCGGAATTCAATTCCGGGCATACGCCCCAGTCCCATATTTTCCTACGGACCCTTTGGGACCGTCAAATCACGGGTCCGGGTCCGTTTACCAAGAATGTTGACAAAAGTCAACTTTATTCAATTAATTATCATAAATTCAACTTTTCATCAAATTTCTACATAAAGGCTTCCCGGCTACGCGCCCAGGCTGCGCACGCACCTCGAGGTGAGATTAACGGAGACTCTCGGGGCCTCGAAACACAATTTTAGCTAAATTTACACAGGATGACCTTTTGGGTCATCACAAAGAGATTTCCAAATACAAGATAGTCGACTAAGGTGTGAATCATCTAGATTCCTTTTTAAGGTTAAATGATTATGAGAGATTTTCCACAATCCAAAGAAGGTAAGCAGCTACAGATAATCCTAATTCCAATTTCTGCTAAACAACTATAAGGCGAGATATTACTAATTTTTGCTAAATTGGCAGCTTATGAAGAAAATATAGCATGATGGTAGGAGAGGTAAATCCTTCAATTAAGTCAATTAAGATCAAATCGACCACAGAGGGAATCTAAAAGCAAGAAATTTCTAAGTTATGCAGGAAGAGACGAAACTATCAATCAGAAAATCAGTCATAAGAATTACAACTCCATACAGAGGGAATATAATGACCTAAGACTTCTAAAAGGCCAAATTCATACAAACAAGTCCGAGTACCCACTCGTCACCATGCGTACACGGGCTTCAATCAACATAGAAGACTCAAATCCTAAGGGGTAGTTGCCCCCCCCCCCCCACAAGGTTAGGCAAAATACTTACTTCGAAGACGACAACTCGATACTCTAAAATAGACTTCTCAGGTGAAAAGACCTTCAGACGGCTCAAATCCAACTAGAACAACTTCAAAACACACATAAATCGTATAAGGAACTATTCCGAATAATAAAATTTCGATCTTTACAAGAATCTAAAAATCGACCCCCGGGCCCGCACCTCGGAACCCCTCAAATTCTACAAAATCCGAATACCCTTTCCAATACGAGTTCAACCATACAATATTTATCAAATTCCGATACCATTTGGTCTCTCAAATCACGATTTTTCATTTAAGAAGTTTTCTTTCAAAACCCACATTTTCTTCAACCCAAAACACAATTTAAATGGTAAAAACAAGGATAAAATCATGGAATACATATAATTCTAGGTAAAGAACACTTACCTACTCGATTATCTTGAAAATCCCCAAAAATCACTCCCAAATCCGAAGTCCAAAGTTCAAAATGTGAAGAAAAATGGCTAACCCTAATTTATAAGAACCTTCCCAGGACTTCCGCACTTGTGACCACTTAACCGCATCTGCGCAACCGCGGGTGCGCGAGTCCAACCGCACCTGCGCCCCAGAGACTGCTTTTGCGGGGACCGCACCTGCGCCCCAATGTTCCGCAGCTGCGGAGGCTGTCCAGTCCGCTTATTCTCACACCTGCATGACCATTTCCGCAGGTGCGGCCACACCAGAACAGCAGTACCAACTGCATTTTCCAACTTCAAACTTCCCGTTAACAATCTGAAATTGTCCCGAGCCCCTCGGGTCCTCAACCAACTTCACCAATAGGTCACATATCAATACACAAACTTAGTCAAACCTTCGGAACACCCAAAACAACACCAAAACACCGAATTAACCTCGAATCCAAGCCTAAGGATTTCTAAACTTCCAAAATTCGCGAATGAAACCGAAACCAACCAAACCACGTCCGAATGACCTGAAATTTTGCACACACGTCACAATTGATGCTACAAACCTATTCCAACTTCCAAAATTCCATTTCGACCCCGGTATCACATTTCCTACTGCCGACCGGAAATCGCCAAATTTCCAATTTCGCCAATTCAAGCCTAAATCAACTACGGACCTCCAAAACGCATTCTGGACGCGATCCTAAGACAAAAATCACCATACAAAGCTGTTGACATCATCCATAACTCATTCCGGGACCATTTACACAAAAGTCAAACCTCCGGTAAAATATCACCGCTTAAGCTTCAAAATTTAAAACCCCTCTTCAAATTCGACTCCGGATCATCCAGTAACTGGATCCAACCATGCCCGCAGGTCGATATACACAATGTGGAGCTGTTCAAGACCTTACGCCACCAAATGGAGCTTAAATTCTGAAAATGACCGGTTGGGTCGTTACATTCTCCCCCTCTTAAAACAATCGTTCGTCCTCGAACGTGCCAAGATTCACCTCGAACTCATCCAGTCACTTAAGACACACTTCCAACACACATCCGCGGGTGATCCCACGTCACCCCAATCTACATAGGCCTGATCACACAACCTCCACTACAATTTAGCTTTCCTATCACCACCGATAAGCCTCATACCTCAATTCCTCACCTTCTACTCATTTTCAAAAGACCCGATTCTAAATCCATATCCGGCTTCAGCCTCAACCAGCTGCATCCATCCATGACTACACCCATAAGGTACGACCACACATTATAGCACACTGCACATAGGCCAATAATACACTTTTAATCACAATAGCTTCCCGAAATCAATTAGCACTGGAAGTTAGCCTCATATCTGAAAGAACTCTGTTTCCAAGCCCCATAATAATGATAATGATGCAATAATTACAAGGTTCTCATAATTAGACACCTGAACCACCAAAGTCACAATTTAACATCACCGGCACACACCCCGCAAGCTAAAACTAAAGAAGCACATGGCGAAAATGACTAAATATGAAAAGGAAACACATAAGGAAATTATCATACAGCCCGACAGGATCTACTCTCTATCAGTACTGACTCACAACCGATATAACAAGGAAATAATGAAAACATATAAATAAATCATAAGGATCCCATCCTGATAAAATTTCCACCGCGGCACTCAACCTGGCACCAACATATCGATCACATAATATCACGAGGACCTCGCCCTCAACTCTAAATCACATACCGAAAATATATCATACCAATTGAAATTGCCCGCTAACTCATCTCGGCTGATAAAATCATAAAGCTCACTGAACTCACATCTCGATAGAGTATCAAATCACAGCTCGCAAACAAAATACTTAGAAATATCACATTAAGCCTACCATGGCGATAACAAGGACTCACTTCTAGTCTCACCACTCTCAATGATAAAACAAAGATACACACGTGCTACCACTTTTAGAATTTCCCAACACGAGCAGTCATGAAAAATAGAGTGCAAAGTATGAAACTCACTCCTAAGTGAAACAACAAATAAGGGAACTCGTCCCGACCAGCAGAACTATAATGAAATACCATTGGTGCCCCTCTGTAACCGATCAAAACATACCTGTGTGATAATATCTGGCGCAACGGCCTCCAGCCTACTATATGAAATACATCAATGGGTCGTGCCTCCCCCTCTTGGGCGCCCTCTACTCACCTGAATACCCTTCTGTGATACACTTATCCGGAGCCTAGGACAATCTCTCACCATATGGCTGATATCTCCACACTCAAAACAACCTCTCTGATGACGTGGATGTAGAAACTGAGCAACACAAGTACTCCGAGACCCATGAGCAACTAAAACACCATGCAAAACCGGTAATGCAAACTGAACTGGCTGACCCACAAAACCTATACCGTGTCGTACCCTGCCTCCTTAATAAGGACCAGTAGATCTACCCAGTCTATGAAGCCTCCTTACTTCTCTGTACTCTATCCTCTAGCCTCATCTGTACTCTCGCTCCCGGTCCCACATGCTCTCTAACCGGCGAGCGCTCCCGACTCTAACTTTCGAGTCATGCTGAACCGAATATCCTGCCTGAGCCCCTCAATGAATCTATGGGCTCTCCCCCTAACTGTAGCAACCCAAGGAGGTGCATATCTGGGCAACTCATTGAATCTGACGGTATACTCTAATATTGTCATAGTGCCCTGATGCAACCGCTCAAACTCCGTGCGCTATATCTCTCGGAGGGACTGATGTGCAAACTCCCTCAAGAACATCTCTTAAAACTGACCCCATGTAAGTGAAGCTGATTCTGCCAGGCTACCCAACTCACATGCCCGCAACCCCTGACAAGCCGCTCCTCTAAGCTGAGACGTGACAAAAATAACCCCGCTCGTCTCCATAATACCCGTAGTCTAAAGAATGCAGTGACACTCCTCCAAGAAACCCTGTACATCATCTATCGTGAATCCACTGAAGATATGAGGGTCGTACTTCTTGTACCTCTCAAGTCTAAGCTGTTCTTCCCCAGACGATGCTGCCCTAATTACGGGCTGAATTAGATCCACATGTTGTGCTGCCATGGCAACTGGAACCTGACCAACATGTTCTCGCTACTTAGGAGTGTAGGGTGCAAACAATTTCCTTTTTTGCTTTTTAAAACTAGGGTTCTGGAACCCTTCTTTTAAGGCGGTTTAACTCCTAAATTTTTAAGTATTATCTTATGATTTTCCTGTGTTTGCCTGTTTATTCAAAGTTTTTACTTGGTTGTTTGATTCTTTTGCTAAAATACTAAAACCTTTAGTCAAAATCCTTAGGGTTTGTCTGATGTTGTCAACACATGTTACTTATTGGGTCTGGCTATTCGTTATTGATGGTTCACATAGTTATTTATGTTGATTTTGCATGATTTCCTTAGAACCTGTGACATCTTCCCTAAGTTTGTGATTTGTGTAGCTTCCTTATAGCTCCTTGCTGATTTTTGAATTACTTCCTTACTTATGGGATACTTTCCTTAGTTATTGTTGATTCCCTGTGATTTTCAATCCCATGCGTGATTCTTTGAATAACTTTTTCAGAATTGAAAGGAACTCTACCCTATTTTGTCTATACGTACTTTGCTTACTTGGACTTAATTGCATAGCTTATACTTTACCACCACTGTTATGGTTAAAATCAGTCTTACAACTGATTTTTTTCCTTATTTAGCATTGATTGGGGCCATTTGATCTATGACTCCCTAATTAAAGGGATTCCGGGTCTTAATAGATTCTGATTTGGTGTTATTTCTATAACTATGCTAAGTCAATATTTTCTTACCTTATTCTTCAGCCTATTTCAAACTATAAATACTCTTGCTCTTTCATTAAAAGAAAACAAGTTGAATTCGGCTCAACTCTCTCTATACACTAGTCTCTTGTGTTTTGTTTCTCTTGTCTCTATTGCTACTCTTTACTGCTGCCTACTACTATCTGGCTATTAAGCCAAGGATACTGTGCTATTTGCTACACTCTACTGCTGCTCTTTACTTGCATATTCGGTATATTTCTAGTTAAAATTAACAAGTGTTCCAAACAACATGTTTCGATTCTATTTGAGTTTCTTATTGTTCCTTGCATGCTTCTATCTATGGTTCTATTTATTGCCATGTCATTAGCATGTCTTATCCCTCTATATGATCTCTCTTCTTCTTCTTCTAGGTTAACACCTACTCTACTCTCTATGGTTCATTAGGGCCTATGGGATCATTTGACTATGTGGTTACTGTCTCTTTTCTCTTTGCATGTCTAGCATATTTGTGTGTCTTCTTTTTCATCTGTCTAGCCTCTCTTCTGTGATCCTTTAGCAGTTGTATAATGTTTGTTACTTCCATGAGGGTATCCCCAATATGTGATGAACATGTAACTAAAACTGATTATACACTGCCCTATTGCTTATCCCCTGAATCCATTTTCCTATTTATGTTTGTTTGCTTGGAACTCCACTGAGTTGTGGTTAGTGTTGTTACTCCATATTTAAAAATTATTTCTTCTATTAGTCTATAAGTGATTTCAAAGTTTCCTTTCTTAACCTCTTTTAGCACTTCACACAATTCCTACACCTTTAGGTCCTACCCCCCTCAGTGTGCGCATCGCTTAGGGACCATGAGTTCCCTCTGAACCTTGAGACACTGAGGTAAGGGTACCCTACACTGCACTTGTTTAACCATGGGCGTTTGCTGGGCGCTGGTGTTGGCCAGGGCCCTCATTAAGGCCTTTCGAGCTTTGCCACACCCAGGTTGATGTAAGGATGTGAAATTGAGAGGGGTGAGTCTGGAAGATTGGGCCTGATTGGAGGCTCCCTATAGAATAATTTTTTATTTTCCTTTCTCATTATTGTAATTCATTTATTATGCTCTGTAATAATTAGTAAACGAATGATTGGGTCTGGATAGTGAATATGGGGGTTATGCATGCCCAACTTAGGTAAATGGGTAGAAAACATGCTTATAGGACCTTACTTACTTATTTGTGCATTAGATAACATGCATAGGACATGCATTTAACATATTAGAAATCCTGTTTTAGGACTTTCACTTTCAGTATGTTATTATACTCATTTCACGATTCTGATCAGTTAATAAACAAGCAACATCAACTGTCATAAAGTCATTGCTGCATTTTCATCTTAGAAACCATGTTTTTAAGAACTCCTACGTGCATTAGATATCCCGCTGCTTAAGATCTTCCACTTGTTTGAGTTACAATCGTTAAAATGTCTAACTAGCCTGCTTAATCTAATAATCTCGTAAAATATGGTTAATTTGTTTGAAACGTTTTCTGCAAGTATATATCCCTTAAAAAAAGACTTAAATATGCATGTTCACCCTTTGATATAATTAGGCAATATAGGCGACGCCTAGGCAAACTTTAGGCCTAATGCGTATTGAGATTAAATAACTGGGTTTAGAATAGATCAGCCCCTTTAACATTTTACTTCCTGATGCTCGCCTTCTTATTTTACCTCATTGAAGTCATTTTGCTCTCGCTCTACTTTTAAATCAGTCTTGAAATTAAATATTTGCCTCCCCTAGGGCTCTCTGATTTTGTACTATTATGTTTAAACTACTGGGTTTTCAAAATGCCTCATTCTGCTCAAAATCGTGCTATTTCGAATCCTTGTTTCGTATGTCTTTCAAGTCACTACATTTTGATACCATTTTACTACTCCTTTTGCTACAGTTCTTCAAAAACTAATAGCTATTACTCTATGTTGAGCCACTGTATTTTATTTATTTATCCTTTAAAATCATTTCAAACCCATGCTTTAATAACTTTCATCTATGTTCCTTTAAAGCTGTCTATTTCTAAGTCTACTGCTGCCGTTAGCGACTGTATTCTGGGCACTTATCACTATTTTACTTCAAAAATGGGCTCCAATGATTCTCTGCTACGTTTTCTTGAAAACTTTAATCACTGTACTTCTAAGTTTTACCATTATCTCTAACTGCTATATTTCTGAAAATCAGCTATTTTGAATCACTCAATCTCAATTAAATCCTCTGCCTTCATTAAGTTTTCCAAATCAGATTCTTCTTGATTTACTGTTTTACCCAAAATTCCTGTTTTAAAATCCTATCATTGAGACTTTAAGTGTGTTTGAGACGTGCCAATTATATGTCTACCTGTGGAGGGATCTATGAGCCTTTATTTGTCCCCTATGTGTTCCTTCATATGTGAAGTCTTACTTGTTATGCATGTCGCCTAGTATTTTATCCTTTAAGCCTATGGGTTCAGCCTATCACTCACATTGTAGGATTAGTAGTCCTAAACACCCTCCAGGACTCATAGGATGGGACGGGTAATGGCACGCAATAAGCATTCGTGACCAACACGCGCGCTTTAAACAACCCTTACGGGGTGGGAAGGGTAGAATGCAGATATGATGACCGGTGCGCTAATACCACATGTAACCGCCTCCTCGAGGTGTAACATACCGGGTATTGCATTGAAATGATCCGTATTACTGTAAACCTAGGACAATTCTTTTCAAATGTTTATGTTATTCAAAACCTTTAAAGATTTTCATACTTGTTTTAAATCCCCTCATATGTGAACCTTACTTGTTACTTGATCACCGTCAAAATTCACAAAACTAATTGGCTGGGACCCACATTTGTGGATCTTGAGGGGTGCCTAATACCTTCCCCTTGGGATAATTTCAAGCCTTTACCCAATCTCTGGTAACGCGAACTAGTTCATGAGTTATCAACTCTAGGTTCCCTAACGCACCATAAAAATCGTTAGGTGGCGACTCTTCCTTAAACCTCTTCCTTTAAGGAGTTGTCCAGAATGTCATAAACCCGATCTCTCCGTACCTAACTCGTGCGATAGAAAAAAGGGGGCGCGACAGCATGGCGACTCTACTGGGGATCTTCCCTAGGCTTATATCATTACAATTTGCTTTGTGAATTTGGAACTTTAATTTTCATTTAAATGCTTACACCTTTCCTATTCCCCGTTATATGCTGTTAACTGTTTACTTTTTACAAGTATTCATTTCACCTGAACGTAACTGACATATCTTCATGTTTTCTTTGTAACCGCTTTCCATTATAACTATTGTATTTCCTTTATTTACCGCCTTCCTCAACGTGAAAATACGTGCATATTTGTTTTAATGATCATTATTGCACATCATGCTCCGCATTCATATTCCACTCATGCCAAACAAATCCTATAGCAACGCTTACAATGAGTGGTTGCGCTATTCCAATATTATTACCCCCTAAATTCGGAAAGGCGTATTTGCGGTAAAACTAGTCGATCAACGGTGCAGTCGACAGTTCTGTGCCTTCCCCTTGAGTTGTCCGCTCAAGGGTACCAGTCTAAAACCCCAATAGAAACCTTACTCTATTGTATGTTGCATGAATCATGGTCAAACCTAGCCAGGCTAACGTGTTGTCTGCATAATAGCTTTAAGATAGCCTTGTCCAAAGTCCATTGGGTTTCCCTAGAACCCAAAAGGACGCTTTCACGTTATATGTATTTATCTGGAGAACTTAAATGCTCATTGCTAATTATTGATATTAAATAGTCGAGTCCGTTGGGGGTAAGGGCCTAACCTGTTTATTTTGCAGAGATGAGGCACGAGGTCCCCGGATTCGGCATGGTCACCAACATCCACCCAAAACTTCTGAATTGGTGGGAAGACTTGCATTCAAGCGACAAAACAGCAGTCAGAAAACACCTAGGCAACTTGCCCTCTCTTTTGGACATTCAGCCTAATAACATGATGATAAAGGCTGCCACCTTATTCTGGGATTGTGATCGATCAGTTTTTCAATTTGGGAACAATGAGATGACACCACTTCTGGAGGAGATAGGGGGTTTAGCTGGTTTACCTTGGGAGTCTCAAGGGTTATTGATACCTGAAAACCGAACAGGCTGGGGTTTTCTCAAAATGATGGGACTCAAGAAGAATCCAGATTTAGTCTGCTTGGAATACTCGTACATCCCTTTTGACTATTTGTACGAGAGGTATGGCCGTAGTCAGTCTTACCGCACATATCAAGAAGAGTTCGCCCTTACCTATCTAGGACACATTCACTGCCGTGTATTCGTCTTCATATTATGCTTTTTGGGATTGATGGTCTTCCCTACAAAGAAGGGGAGAATCCGCACCAGATTGACCGTGGTTACCAAGACTTTGATGGAAGGGATCGACGGAGAAGATTTCAGCATTGTACCCATGATTGTTGCTGACATATACCGAGCTTTGGATAACTGCCAACGAGGAGCAAAACATTTTGAGGGTTGCAACCTACTACTTCAGCTTTGGCTCACCGAGCATTTACAAAGGGGCGACTATCGTCAATACATACATAGGAGAATTTGGGATAATCATATTGCTTTCCATCACCCAAAGCGTATGAACTACATCCCCGACATGTTTGCACAGCCAGAAAATGCCAAGGGATGGGTTGAGTTATTGGGAAATCTGACCGAGGATCAAATCCAATGGATGTTCGAGTGGTTCCCGACCGACAAATTCATCTTTCGGACTAGAGACACCCCGTTCCTGATATTGATTGGTCTTAGAGGGACATACCCTTATGCCCCGATTCGTGTCATGAGGCAGGCAGGGAGGAAACAAGTCATTCCAAGGGTCGAGAAAATGAGTCATCTCAGGGCGGACTTCCAAGATGACGATAGCCCTCACAAATGTCAAGCTCATCAATTGTGGCACTGCAGGATCCGGTTGGAGAATAATACTATCGAGCCTGACAGGTATCACGCTGGTTGCTCTCCTTACTATCTGGGATGGTTGGAAGATAACTGGGGAGGAAATATTGAGCCAGGTTTCGCTCAAGGACATAGGGTCATAGACGAGAAAGCCGAGGCAACGACTATGTTCAACCAGTTGCGCAAAAGGCTCCGTGACTGTGAAGAAGATCATCACAAAATCCACATAGCCAACAAAAAGTTGATCGAGGAATGGAAGGACATTGCTATCAATTCTACCCAGAGGATAGCATACTTGGAACGAGGCATCGTTGACTTGGAAGAAAAGTTCCTTAGGAGGATCGAGACTTGTCAAAAGACCGAGGGAGCTAAAGTAGGTATTTTAGCCAAGACCTACTTGCTGCTGGGACTCCACGAGATGGGAATGTTGATCAAAGCAAGTAGAGGTGCCGAGTCTGGGGAAGGTCCTTCTGAGACAAAATAGATAGGATTTGTCTTTACTTTGCTTTTGATGTAATAAGGCCACTGGCCATTAGTGACATTTTATATTTTCGCATTCTTAGAGTCAAGTTGGATTCGTCTATTTTATCATCAATAAAATGAGGCATTTAGTATTTAAGTTCTCCAAAT
>ML250044.1:40834-83490 GCA_005239495.1 Nicotiana undulata | reverse complement strand
TTTTGTTAGTTATTCCCCTTCCCCAAAGGTTAGTTCGTGCACTCTGGCATCAACAACTTATTGCACCATATCAAGGGGCCCTCCTCCTACTCCTCCCAGTCCTCCCAAAGGAAAAAGCAAGGGTAAAACTAAAATGGCAGATGCAAGCGGTACTAGAAAAGACAACAGGGATGAATAGGTTGAGATCATTGATGGTCAGGGTATTCAGGTTCTGCACGAGGGTATGTCTCCACTAGAGAAGAAGCTGCTGAAGTTCCAAGAGGAACTTGACCAAGTCAAGAATTTGGCCCACTTATCATTCTTTTACCCTCAACGTTCCAGAAATTCACTTCCAAAATAATCTGAACCCTACTTTACCCCAAAGCGTCCCAAAACAACCCAATCACCCCAAAGATCCCATTCCACCAGCACCACGCAACTACAACACTCCACCTCCTCAAGATGAGACAAGAGACCAATTCCAGGCCTATGACAACCCCATTTATGTGGAAACCATAGCTCATTCCGCACCACATACCTATGAGTCTGATGAGAAGGACAAGCTCATCAAGAATCTGGCCGAGGAACTCAAGAAATTGACCAACCGAGTTCAGGTCGTCGAAGGAGTTTAAGGGGTTGAGGGATTGAATTATGAGGACCTTTACATACAGCCCGATGTTGAACTACCCGAGGGGTAAAAACCTCCTAAGTTCGAGATGTTTGATGGTACTAGTGACCCAAGAGTCCATCTGAAGACTTACTGCGACAAGTTGGTCGGCGTGGGAAAATATGAAAGGATCCGCATGAAACTCTTCATGAGGAGTTTGAAAGGTGATGCACTATCCTGGTACATCAATCAGGATCCAAATAAATGGATCAATTGGGTCAATATGGCTACGGACTTCATGGATAGATTCAGATTCAATACGGAGAATGCACCGGATGTGTTCTACATCCAGAACTTGAAAAAGAAACCAACTGAGACTTTTCGCGAGTATGCTACTCGGTGGAGGTCAGAGGCCGCCAAGGTCAGGCCAGCCTTGGAAGAAGAGCAGATGAAGAAGTTCTTCGTGCGCACTCAGGATCCTCAGTACTATGAGTGGCTGATGATGGTCGAAGGGCACAAGTTTTCTTATATCATCAAGTTGGGAGAACGAATCTAGGAAGGCATAAAAAACGGCATGGTTATTAACTTTGAAGCCTTACATGCTACCAACAAAGCTCTGCAATCCAGTGGTGTGTCCAAGAAAAGGGATGTAGGAGCCGTGATGGTGGCACAGCAAGCCAAGTCCCCTCCCTAATATCAAGTATACCCCGCACCTTCCTTCACATACCAACCAGCTCCAAGTTACCAAGTACCTTCACCTCAATACCAGACAGCCTCACCCGCCTACCAAGCTCCACCACCCACATATCAGCCTACCTCGCCCAGATACTCCCAACCAGCTTCCGTTTATAATGCCTACAATTCCCAACCCTCTCACTACCAATCACCACCTGATCGCCAAAACTTCCCAAGACCTCGCCCAAATTTCGACCGTCGTCCACCAAAATAGTATACTGGCATAGCTGAACCCATTGACCAATTATATGAAAAGCTTAAAGCCACCGGTTATGTCACACCCATCCCCGCTGTCATCCCTGAGAACCCATCTCAGTGGGTCAACCCAAACAAAACATGTGCTTACCACTCTGGCATGAAGGGACACACCATCGAGGAATGTCGTTCCTTGAAAAGCAAGATACAGACCCTCATAGATAACAAGATCATTGTAGCCAAGGAACCTGCTCCTAATGTTCGCAATAATCCACTGCCTGACCGTAAGGGTGGTGTCCACATGATTGAGGTTGATGATGACTGGGATCCCGAGGGATCGATTGGGTTGATTGCAGAGGGTGATCATAAGAAGCCTACAATTACTCTTAATTCGATCATGGTCCAGATGCAGCCATCCGAGGAAGTTGAGGTAAACATGTCCATTCCACTTGAGTTTGAATCAAGTCCACCCGCCGAGGGAAAAGCCCTAGGGCCGATCGAAGTCGAGTTTGTGCGACCGCTCAAAGTTGCAATCCGGCCATCTATAACATATACTCCGGCAGGAATAAGAATGACCTCACCTATTCTAGTGGCAATGTCAACAACGACACCCTTTTATTCAGACGTCATTCCGTGGGACTATACCGTTGAAGCAAGGAGGAAAGGTAAAGGCAAGTCTGAAGAAGCCATCGCTGCACAGGGTATGACAAGAACTGGCAGAGTTTATACCCCTGAGCATTTGGCCGAGTCTAGCAAGCAGGCCAACAATTGTCCCCCCATCATTGAAACAAGTTCTGATGATCAGTGGAGAAAGATACAAGCTAAGGAGTACTCAGTCTTCGACCAGTTGAACAAAACATCAGCTCAGATATCCATCCTCTCCCTGTTGCAAAACTTTGGAACTCACAGGAGTGCTTTGCTAAGAGTGCTGAGTGAAGCATACGTGCCAGACAATATCACTAGTGGGGAAATGGCCAATATGGTGGGCCAGATACTGGAGAGTCACAAGATCACTTTCCATGAAGATGAGTTACCGCTTGAGGGTCTAGGGCATAATTGAGCATTACACATCACCGCACAATGTGAGGATCATTTCATCACAAGGATCCTAATTGGTGGGGGTTCCAGTTTCAACATCTGTCCGCTGGTCACACTCAAGAGATTGGGAAAGAGTCTACATGAGATAAAGGAAGGAGAGATCAACGTAAAGGCCTTCCATGGTTCGCAAAGGTCCACCATGGGAGAAATCACCTTATGCTTACAGATGGGAGCAATTTGGTTCGATGTAGATTTCCGAGTGATAGATGTACCTGCATCTTACAACGTACTATTGGGACGACCTTGGATCCACGCGGCTGGGGTCGTGGAATCCACCTTACATCAAGCTATGAAGTTTGAATGGAACCATCAAGAGGTAATCATTCATGGCGACGGTAGCAACCATATCTACGGTCGCTAGACCTTTTCGGTCATCGATGGAAGGAGAAATTTGGGCGGAGAAATCTATCATAACATAGATCGTGTTAACGCTATTGACAAAGAAAAGTGGTGGGGAAGTATGACGGAAAGCATACTGAACTGGAAAGGGTACGAGTCGGGTAAAGGGCTCGGTAAGCATCTTCAAGTAATAACAAAGCCAATAATACTCAAAAAGCATGGTACTACTTTTGGTCTGGGGTACGAGTACACTTGGAAGGAGTTCAGGGACTGATCGCCACCATGGCGCAGCCCCTACTACCCATTGGAGCAGCCAATACCCCGCATAGAGCAGACTTTCCAGCCGGCTGACATCATATATTGTATAGACGAAGAAGAAGCGCTAGCAGCGATAATAGATTTATTTATGGATGATGAGGATATGGACTGCTGTGTCATTGTTGAAGAGGAGGGGGAGGAAGGACCTTCCATACAAGTCGTGAGCAAGAGATCACATCTCAACAATTGGTTCGTCAGGACAACCAAAGCCCGTCGAGCCTCGGGGTAGCAAGGCTAACAAAACAAACATTATTTACAGTTTATTTATTTAAAGCATTTCCTTCCTTTTCGCATTTTTAAGAAAGAGCTCTTATGTTCAAACAATTACTCAATTTATCAAAGCGTTTCCAATTTCCTTATAAATCTTACATTTACTTATATTTACTTGCTACTGTTTCCCTCCCCATTACTTTATCTACACAGCATTACTATTACTTATCTTGATGAACCGTCGACTGTGACTTGCAACGAGGCAACACAACAAATGGATTCCGAGTCAGACGAGGATGATATACCTGAGGATATTATTAAAGAAGTCGAGAACTTTGAGAATAGACCTAAGTCTAACTTGGACGAGACTGAGGTCGTCAACCTGGGAAACGCAGAGTACGTCAAAGAAACACGCATCAGCATTCATCTATCGCCGTCAGAAAAGGAAGAATATACGGAATTTTTAAGGGAGTATGGGGACATATTCGCCTGGTCATATGATGACATGACTGGCCTTAGTACATCTATTGTGGCCCACAAACTGCCAACCAATCCAACATGCCCACCAGTGAAGCAAAGGCTCAGGAAATTCAAGCCAGACATGAGCTTGAAAATCAAAGAAGAGGTCACCAAACAGATCAACGCCGGGGTTCTCCGAGTGGTCGAATATCCTACATGGTTAGCTAACATTGTGCCTGTACCAAAGAAAGATGGGAATGTCAGAGTCTGCGTCGACTACCGGGATCTCAACCGGGCCAGTCCGAAAGACGACTTCCCCCTGCCAAACATACACATCTTAATTGACAACTGTGCCAAGCATGAGCTGCAGTCCTTTGTAGATTGTTTTGCTGGTTACCATCTTGGATGGATGAGGAAGATGCTGAGAAAAAAACATTCATTACATCATGGGGAGCGTATTGTTACAAAATGATGCCATTCGGTCTGAAGAATGCAGGGGCCACTTACATGAGAGCCATGACTACTACATTCCATGATATGATTCACAAGGAAATCGAGGTATATGTGGATGACGTCATCATCAAATCAAAGAAAGTTGCTGATCACATGGAAGATTTGAGAAAGTTCTTCAACAGGTTAAGGAAATACAATCTAAAACTTAACCCTCCAAAGTGTGCGTTCGGGGTTCCCGCTGGCAAGCTGCTATGGTTCATCGTCAGTCGTCGAGGAATAGAGCTAGATCCATCAAAGGTCAAAGCCATTCAAGAATTGCAACCGCCAAAGAACAAAAAGGATGTTATGAGCTTTCTAGGAAGGCTCGATTATATCAACCGGTTCATAGCCCTGTCTACCGTCATTTGTGAACCAATCTTCAAAATGCTAAGAAAGGATGCTGCCACCAAATTGACTGAGGATTGTAAAAAAGCCTTCGACAGAATCAAGGAGTACCTCTCAACACCACCAGTATTGGTACCCCCAGATCCGGGTAAACCCCTATTACTCTACCTGGCTGTATTAGATGGAGCTTTCGGTTGTGTTCTCGGGAAACATGATAAAATAGGAAGGAAGGAGCAAGCAATTTACTACCTCAGCAAGAAGTTCACTCCGTATGAGGCCCGATATTCTCTATTAGAGCGCACCTGTTGTGCTTTGACTTGGGTCGCACATTAGATGAGGCATTATTTCTGTGTCTACACAATGTACCTCATATCGAGGATGGATCCGCTCAAGTACATCTTTCAGAAACCTATGCCCACTAGCAAGCTAGCTAAATGGCAGATCCTGTTAAGTGAGTTCGATATCATTTACGTAACTCAGAAGGCAATCAAGGGACAAACATTAGCCGATAATCTTGCTGAGAATCCTGTGGACGGAGAATATGAACCCTTGAAAACGTATTTCCCCGATGAGGAAGTATCATTCGTAGGAGAAGACATTGCAGAATCCTACGACAGTTGGAGGATATTCTTTGATGGGGCCGCAAATTTCAAAGGCGTGGGTATTGGAGCACTCTTAATTTTAGAAACTGGTCAGCATTATCCGGTATCCGCAAAACTCAGATTCCCCTACACCAACAACATGGCTGAATATGAGGCCTGCATCCTTGGGCTCAACTTGGCCATTGTCATGAATGTTCAGGAATTATTAGTGATCGGTGATTCCGACTTATTGATACACCAAGTCCAAGGGGAATGGGCGACCAAGAATTCCAAGATACTGCCATACCTACATCGTGTGCAGGAATTGAGAAGGAGGTTTACGAAGATTGAATTCCGGCACGTCCCCAGAATCCAGAATGAGTTCGCCGAGGCACTGGCCACCTTGTCATCCATGATCCAGCATCCAGATAAGAATTTCATTGATCCTATCCCGGTGGGGATTCACACTCAGCCGGCTTACTGTGCCCACGTCGAAGAAAAAGCAGATGGAAAGCTTTGGTTTCATGACATTAAGGAATACTTGGCAGAAGGAGAGTACCCAGAACTTACGAACGCCACTCAAAAGCGCACTCTACAAAGATTATCAAACAACTTCTTTCACAGCGGAGGAATCCTATATAGGAGGACTCCCGATCTGGGTTTGCTAAGATGTGTCGAAGCAAAGGAAACAACGAAGCTGTTGGAGGAAATACATGCTGGTACATGCGGTCCTCATATGAACGATTTGTTCTAGCAAAGAAGATACTTCGAGCTGGTTATTTCTGGATGACCATGGAAACAGATTGCATCCAGTATGTCCGCAAATGCCATCGATGTCAAATACATGGGAATATGATAAAGGTACCTCCTAGTGAGCTTAATGCAACAAGCTCACCCTGGCCATTCGCCGCTTGGGGCATGGATGTTATTGGACCAATCGAGCCTGCCGCCTCCAACGGACACATGTTCATTCTGGTTTCCATTGATTATTTCACCAAATGGGTTGAAGCAGCATCTTACAAAGCAGTTTCTAAGAAAGTAGTAGCCGACTTTGTCCGCGACTGCATTGTTTGTAGGTTTGGAGTTCCAGAGTCGATCATCACCAATAATGGTTCCAATCTCAACAGTGATTTGATGAGAGTAATGTGTGAAACCTTCAAGATCAACAACAAGAACTCCACAGCATACAAAGCTCAAATGAATGGAGCCGTTTAGGCCACCAACAAGAACATCAAGAAGATACTGAGAAAGATGATAGAAAAGCACAAGCAATGGCATGAGAAGTTATTATTCGCCTTACTGGGGTATCGCACCACGGTTCGCACATCAACCGGGGCAACTCCTTACATGTTGGTATTCGGTACATAAGCCGTCATTCCTGCTGAAGTTGAAATTCCATCTTTAAGAATCATACAAGAAGCCAAGCTCAGCAACGCCGAATAGGTAAGAAGCCACTATGAGCAATTGGCCCTCATAGACGGAAAGAGAATGAACGCGGCTTGTCATGGTTAGCTATATCAGAACAGAATGACCCGAGCCTTCAACAAGAAAGTCAGGCTAAGACGATTCACACCGGGGCAGCTGGTGTTAAAGAAAATCTTTCCTCATCAAGACGAAGTCAAAGGGAAATTCTCTCCCAATTGGAAAGGCCTGTACATGGTTCACCGAGTGCTAACAGGAGGAGCACTCATACAGGCAGAAATGGATGGAGAAGTTTGGCCTAAACTAATCAACTCAGACGCAGTCAAGCGTTACTATGTGTAACTCTTTATGCTTTTCTCAATGCTGTAAACTGAACTACGCCTGACCTGATTCCTGTTTAAGAGGGGATACGTAGGCAGCCCTGTGGGTTCGGTCACATTTTAATAAATTTTTCATTTCCCCCACGAATGGAAACTGGGGTAGAATTTTGAAGAGGGACCTCAAAATTTCGAAGCAAATTCAGCCAAGCACCACACCAGTAACAGCCAGAAGCCTTCACCCATCAAACTAGGGCAAATATTGAGGAGGACCCTCAAATCTCCGCAGCAAGAGAGGTTGCAATGTCTTGAACCGCGTCGTGGTCGTCGGTTCATCCAAAGAAAACTATTCTTTTTTATATGTTATATAATATTTTATAAATCCATGCATATTTATTTCTCAAAAAATAGTTTGTTTTAGCAACGCTACCCCTGTGGTACAAACAAAGTCATCATCATCAAGCAGATAGGCCGATCCGAGCTAGCAGAGATACGAATTAACCCTTCCCTCTACAGAACTCACGATTTTTCTTTGGATGCAGGCACAGATACGGCGAAAGCCCAAGACATCCCGTTACCCCCATAAGACGCATGCTTCTCAAGGATACACTCTCGAATTCATTTCACCTGCCAATGCTTACTACTATCATCATTGCAAACGATGCTTCATTCACAACAGTTGTATCATCGCACTTTATCATCAGCTAAGAACTCTTATTATCACTTTATTTTCTGCATTGCATAAGGCTACTTTCTACCTTCCGAGACTAAGCTTTGTCTCTATCTTGCATGAGGTTAAGCTCTACCTCCATCTGTATTCGCATTTGCATAAGGCTATCAGTCTGCCTTCCGAGGCTAAGCTCTGTCTCCATCTTCATTCGCATAAGGCTAACTTCTGCCTTCCGAGGTTAAGCTCTACCTCCATCTGCATTCGCATCTTCATAAGGCTATCAGTCTGCCTTCCGAGGTTAAGCTCTACCTCCATCTGCATTTACTTCTTGCATAAGGCTAACTTCTGTCTTCCGACGTTAAGCTCTACCTCCATCTGCATTTACTTCTTGCATAAGGCTATTATTCCGCCGTCCGAGGTTCCACGCTACCTCTCTCTGCATCTTATTACACTACACTGAGCTTCTTTCTACCTTTTCAAAGCAGTCACCTTTCATTACGTTATTTATTTACGCTTTCTTTCGGGCTAAGATCTTCCCTCTTTCTTTTCGCAAATTGCAAGACTAAGCTCTGTCTTGTCAACATCATACTACTGCATTATTCATGGGCTGAAATATCGCCAACTTGTCCAAAGGCGTCATCGTTCAGAGGCACCATCCTCATGGCTCGAGAACATCATTTCATAGCCTACGGGTCTCTCATATTCAACTTGCATATCATTATTCAAAGGCATCATGGTTCGAAGGCACCATCCTTATGGCCCGAGAACATCATTTCATAGCCTGCGAATCCCGCACCATGCGACTCATGGCCCATGACATCATGGTCTAAGGACATCATCTTAATGGTCCAAAGACATCATTCATATTCCGACGGGAACTTGCATCATGTTTATATTATGCACAATATACGCTTGTTCTTTATTTGCAGGTAACCCGGACAGAACAGCTACCTAGGAAGGAGCGGACCGCTCCAGTTCTTCGACACAACCCTGTAAGATCTTCCTACTTTACCCTACTTCGCACCTTGAGTCAGTTCTTGCGAGATGTCACCGATATATATCGACGATGATTCCGGAACTACATATGGCCTGATTCCTGTAAAACCAGGGATATGTCGGCAGCTCAGAAACCAGGGTACGGCCAAATTCTATCCCACAGTTTTGTCTCGGTCAAAATTGGCCATCATATCTTTACCCAACAACTCTTTCATCCTTCCCGGGTAAAGAAGGGCAGCTGTTGATACCCAAATTTTCTTCAAAATGTTTTCAATCCTATATATAAGCTTCAAAAATCACTCTTTGCAATAATGAATATTTTTTCTAATTTTTTATATTTTTATCTAAATTATTTCCCTATTTATTTAATATTGTATATTTAAATAACTCATAAATTGTGCCCCAAATAATCTCAAAACATTTTCCAATTTAATATGTGATTTATTTGTCACCTTTTATTTATTAAAATTCAATTATTTTATATATTGACTAATTGAGTACTATTTAATGGCAATTACAATTGTTTTGCAGTTATAGCCTAATTAGTCATTTTATATCTTTAAAATCCAATCTCATGTCTTTTATATTTCAATATTGTCTAATTACTGTAATTATACTTATTTTAACTTAATTTTATTTTTGTCTAATTATTAGCTATTTTAATTAATTAATTATCCTATTAAATTGGGTATTTCACAACTAGCCTCTTCTTATTTAACATTTAGCCACATTTGGCTAGCCCAATTACCCAACCCATTGACCCAACTAACGACCCAGCCCAACTTTTTCTTAACCCGCCCCAATCCCCATTCAATCTGAGCCGTTGATCAAACGAGATCAACGCCCCAGATAATTACTTGCCTTAATTAACTTAACCTACCCCCTCCCCCGTCTCTCATTTTCCAATACTACACTCTCTCTCTCTTCTCGACTCTTCTACTCCCTCATCTCTCTAGAACTTTCTGGCCGTTTGTCTTCTCCGAGGGTCCAGCCTTCACCACCGACCACCTCCAGGTTCACCTCCTTCAACCACCGGCCACTATGAATCCACATCTCCCCTGCTACTTCATCTCTGAGACCCTTTGAAAGCTTCAACCATGCCAGAATGGCCATGGAAGCTCCTGCCTAGGCGTTTCCGGCCTTCTCCGGCGAGGTTTGGCTCAGTGGTGTTCCGGCTACCATCATCTCTAAGCATCCTACAGGTTCTCCAATAATCTATGGGTTCTTTCTAAACCCTAGCTCTAACCCTTCGACTTCTTTCAAGATCTGCAACAAATCTATGTTTATCTCGATGATTCTCACCTATGTTTTCTTAAAACCTGATGTTTTGCAAATGATTTCCTTTTTTGCCTTTTAAAACTAGGGTTCTGGAACCCTTCTTTTAAGGCGGTTTAACTCCTGATTTCTTAAGTATTATCTTATGATTTTCCTGTGTTTTCAAAGTTTTTACTTGGTTGTTTGATTCTTTTGCTAAAATCCTAAAACCTTTTAGTCAAAACCCTAATTTTTGACTTGCTCTTCAATGTATATGTTTACTTGTTCGATATGTTTGCTTGTCTCATGAACAGTTTAGGCATCATGCATGTTCTATGTGTTTTGTGCTTCCTACTCTAATCTGTCCTTAGGGTTTGTCTGATCTTGTCAACACATGTTACTTATTGGGTCTGGCTATTCGTTATTGATGGTTCACATAGTTATTTATGTTGATTTTGTGTGATTTCCTTAGAACCTGTGACATCTTCCCTAAGTTTGTGATTTTGTGTAGCTTCCTTATAGCTCCTTGCTGATTTTTGAATTACTACCTTACTGTGGGATACTTTTCTTAGTTATTGCTGATTCCCTATGATTTTCAATCCCATGCGTGATTCTTTGAATAAATTTTTCAGAATTGAAAGGAACTCTGCCCTATCTTGTCTATACGTACTTTGCTTACTTGGACTTAACTGCATAGCTTATACTTTACCACCCCTGTTATGGTAAAAATCTGTCTTACAGCTGATCCTTTTCCTTATTTAGCATTGATTGGGGCCATTTGAGATATTACTCCCTAACTAAAGGGATTTCGGGTCCTAATTGATTATGATTTGGTGTTATTTCTATAACTATGCTAAGTCAATATTTTCTTACCTTATTCCTCAGCCTATTTCAAACTATAAATACTCTTGCTCTTTCCTTAAAAAAAAAAACAGGTCGAATTTGGCTCAACTCTCTCTATACACTACTCTCTTGTGTTTTGTTTCTCTTGTCTCTATTGCTACTCTCTACTGCTGCTTGCTACTATCCGGCTGTTAAACCAAGGATACTGTGCTATTTGCTACACTCTACTGCTGCTCTTTACTTGCATATTCGGTATATTTCTAGTTAAAATTAACAAGTGTTCCAAACAACATGTTTCGATTCTATTTGAGTTTCTTATTGTTCCTTGCATACTTCTATCTGTGGTTCTATTTCTTGCCATGTCATTAACATGTCTAATCCCTCTATATGATCTCTCTTCTTCGTCTAGCTTAACACCTGCTCTACTCTCTGTGGTTCTTTAGGGCCTATGGGATCATATGACTATGTGGTTACTGTCTCTTTTCTCTTTGCATGTCTAGCATATTTGTGTGTCTTCTTTTTCATCTGTCTAGCCTCTCTTCTGTGATCTCTTTAGCAGTTGTATAATGTTTGTTACTTTCATGAGGGTATCCCCAATATGTGATGAACTTGTACTAAAACTGATTATACACTGCCCTATTGCTTATCCCCTGAATCCCTTTTCCTATTTAAGTTTGTTTGCTTGGAACTCCACTGAGTTATGATTAGTGCTGTTACTCCATATTTCAAAATTATTTCTTCTATTAGTCTATAAGTGATTTCAAAATTCCCTTTCTTAACCTCTTTAGCACTTCACACAATTCCTAGACCTTTAGGTCCCACCCCCTCAGTGTGCGCATCGCTTAGGGACCATGAGTTCCCTCTAAACCTTGAGACACTGAGGTAAGGGTACTCTACACTGCACTTGTTTAACCATGGGCATTTGCTGGGCGCTGGTATTGGCCAGGGCCCTTAGTAAGGCCTTTGGGAGCTTTGCCGCACCCAAGTTGATGTAAGGTTATGAAATTGAGAGGGGTGAGTCTGAAAGATTGGGCATGATTGGAGGCTCCCTATAGAATAACTTCTTATTTTCCTTTTTTCATTATTGTAATTCATTTATTATGGTCTGTAATAATTTGTAAACGAATGATTGGGGCTGGAGAGTGAATATGGGGGTTATGCATGCATATCTTAGTTAAATGGGTAGAAAACATGCTTATAGGACCTTACTTACTTATTTGTGCATTAGATAACATGCATAGGACATTCATTTCACATATTAGAAATCCCTTTTTAGGACTTTCACTTTCAGCATGTTATTATACTCATTTTACGATTCTGATCAGTTAATAAACAAGCAACATCAACTGTCATAAAGTCATTGCTGCATTTTCATCTTAGAAACCATGTTTTTAAGAACTTCTACGTGCATTAGATATCCTGCTGCTTAAGATCTTCCACTTGTTTGAGTTGCAATCGTTAAAATGTCTAACTAGCCTGCTTAATCTAATAATCCCGTAAAATATGGTTAATTTGTTTGAAATGTTTTCTGCAAGTATATATCCCTTAAAAACAGACTTAAATATGCATGTTCACCCTTTTATATAATTAGGCAATATAGGCGATGCCTAGGCAAACTTTAGGCCTAATGCGTATTGAGATTAATTAACTGGGCTTAGAACAGATCAGTCCCTTTAACATTTTACTTCCTCATGCTCGCCTTCTTATTTTACCTCATTGAAGTCATTTTGCTCTCACTCTACTTTTAAAACAGTCTTGAAATTACGTATTTGCCTCCCCTAGGGCTCTCTGATTTTGTACTATTATGTTTAAACTACTGGGTTTTCAAAATGCCTCATTCTGCTCAAAATCTTGCTATTTCGAATCCTTGTTTCGTATGTCTTTCAAGTCACTACATTTTGATACCATTTTACTACTCCTTTTGCTACAGTTCTTCGAAAACTAATAGCTATTACTCTATGTTGAGCCACTGTATTTTATTTATTTATCCTTTAAAATCATTTTAAACCCATGCTTTAATAACTTTCATCTATGTTCACTGAAAGCTGCCTATTTCTAAGTCTACTGCTGCCTTTAGCGACTGTATTCTGGGCACTTATCACTATTTTACTTCAAAAAATGGGCTCCAATGATTCTCTGCGACGTTTTCTTGAAAACCTTAATCACTGTACTTCTATGTTTTACCATTACCTCTAACTGCTATATTTCTTAAAATCAGCTATTTTGAATCACTCAATCTCAATTAAATCCTCTGCCTTCATTAAGTTTTCCAAATCAGATTCTTCTTGATTTACTGTTTTACCCAAAATTCCTATTTTAAACTACTATCATTGAGACTTTAAGTGTGTTTGAGACGTGCCAATTATATGTCTACCTGTGGAGGGATCTATGAGCCTTTATTTGCCCTCTATGTGTTCCTTCATATGTGAAGTCTTACTTGTTATGCATGTCGCCTAGAATTTTATCCTTTAAGACTAGGGGTTCAGCCTAGCACTCACATTGTAGGATTAGTAGTCCTAAACACCCTCCAGGACCCATAGGATGGGACGGGTAATGGCACACAATAAGCATTCGTGACCAACACGCGCGCTTTAAACAACCCTTACGGGGTGGGAAGGGTAGAATGCAGATATGATGACCGGTGCGCTAATACCACGTGTAGTCGCCTCCTCGAGGTGTGACATACCGGGTATTGCATTGAAGTGATCCATATTACTGTAAACCTAGGACAATTATTTTCAAATGTTTATGTTATTCAAAACCTTTAAAGATTTTCATACTTGTTTTAAATCCCCTCATATGTGAACCTTACTTGTTACTTGATCACCGTCAAAATTCACAAAACTAATTGGCTGGGACCCACATTTGTGGATCTTGAGGGGTGCCTAATACCTTCACCTTGGGATAATTTCAAGCCCTTACCCAATCTCTGGTAATGCGAACTAGTTCATGAGTTATCAACTCTAGGTGCCCTAACGCACCATAAAAATCGTTAGGTGGCGACTCTTCCTTAAACCTCTTACTTTAAGGAGTTGTCCAGAATGTCATAAACTCGATCTCTCCGTACCTAACTCGTGCGATAGAAAAAAGGGGGCGCGACACTGCCTCCGCCCCTAGCAACATCCGTCTCGGGGTAACATCATCAGGAACCGAAGCTCGTATCCTCACCATCGCTGAGAGAATGGAACGAATAATTTCAAATTTCAAGATCAAGGAACTCGCACGATGGGAATGAAGGAAGTGAATTTGTCCTAGTAGTTCCGTAGCCTCTTGAAGATAAGTACATATGTCTCCATACCGATCAGCAAGACTCTACTAAACTCGCTTATGACTCATAGCACCTATGAACCTAGAGCTCTGATACCAACATGTCACGACCCAATTTTCCCTCTGTTGGGTATTGTGACAGAACCTAGTCTTAAGGACTAGGTAAGCCTATTATTAACGAACATCAAAGAATCATTTAAGTGCTTTTTGAAATAAATCGCAACACTTTATACTTGTCCCAAAACCCGGTAAGTACAAGTCATAAGCTTTAAAGAAATTACAAGAAAACTCCTAAAAATACCACTGTTAAGAAATAAGCACAACAGTGCAAACAGAAACATAAGAGGGTGACTCTGAAACCGTGAACGCTGGAGCGGTTTTACCTTTAGTCTCCACAACAGCAACTGCGTTGCTAGCTATCGATCGACCGGCTATGCAAAACCTGGAATCTGCACAAAAATGTGCAAAAGTGTAGAATGAGCACACCACAGCTGTGCCCAGTAAGTATTAAGACTAACCTGGGTGAAGTATTGACGAGGACTAGTCCGCACACCCACTGGTCTAATGAATAAAGCAGACATAAATATGGGAATAAAAGAGTATGACGTCGATTTAATGACTACACAATGTAGTTAACACATAACAAGTTCAAGCGGAAGGAAAATACAACGAACCATCATAATAACACACAGAAGGATGGACGGGAACACAACCCGCAAGCTGAAAACCACAATACGGTAAGAACAAGTAACAATTCAGCACTACAACAATTTCAACGTCAGGCCTTATCCAACAATCCCAATTGTTTGTGGAAAATACTTTGAGTGTAAACCTTCACCCGTAAGTTTATATTGAAAGCTTTGTATATAATCATTTCAAATAGAAATTTTCTTGGAAATATACCTTCTTCGAATATATATATATATATATATACATTTTTAGAAAGAGAAATATTCAAAACATAGTTCCTTCAAAATAAATACTTTTCAAATATACTTCCCCCAATAAATGCCTTTCAAACATCGTTTTCTGCAAGACAATTGCTTTGCAATATACCTTTGAAATAAAAGTCTTTCAGACATAGTTTTCTTCAAGATAAATGCTTTTCAGCTATAATTTTCAATATACATCTTTCGATCATAATCTCTTCAAGATTAATCTACCGGAACTCCGTCCGTAGCTCAGAATTTGTCATGCAGTATAGGGGGATCTCCCGGAATACGTCTGTAGTCCCAAAGTAAATATGCAGTGCTGGGGGATCTCTCGGAATACGTCTGTAGTCCCAAAGTAATTATGTAGTACATGGGGATCTCCTGGAATACGTCCGTAGTCCCAAAATAAATATGTAGTACATGGGGATCTCCCGGAATACATCCATAGTCCCAATTTAAATATGCAATGCAATCAAAGAGATAACAACCACAACATGACAGAAATATCATACATTACCACAACAACCACAAGGCAACAAAAGATAGAAATACTATGAACACCGAGCAAATCAAAACAAGAACTTAATCACAAGAACGATAGAACGATAGAACTCATTCACAAGGAATAACCATTGAAAGGAAATAATAAGCGTAAAGAACACAACTTAACCAGGGAGAACACGACGTAACAACGAATTCACAGTATTCAAGTCCACAATAGAATGTCATCACAAGTCAAAAGATTTCCCAATACAAGCTAGTCGACTAAGGTGTGAATCATCTAGATTTATTTTTAAGGTTGAATGATTCTGAGAGATTTTCCACAATCCAAATAAGATAAGAAGCTACAGATAATCCTAATTTCAATTTCTGCTAAACAACTATAAGGCGAGATATTACTAAATTTGGCTAAATCGACAGCTTATGAAGAAAATATAGCATGATGGTAGGACAGGTAAATCCCTCAATTAAGTCAATTAAGATCAAACGGACCACAGAAGGAATCTAAAATCAATAAATTTCTAAGTTATGGAGGAAGAGACAAAACTATCAATCAAAAACTCAATCATAAGAATTACAATTCCATACAAAGGGAATATAAGGACCTAAGACTTCTAAAAGGCCAAATTCATACAAACAAGTCAGAGTACGCACTCGTCACCATGCGTACATGGGCTTCAATAAACATAGAAGACTCAAATCCAAAGGGGTAGTTCTCCCACACAAGGTTAGGCAAGATACTTACCTCGAAGACAACAACCCGGTACTGTAAAATGGACTTCTCGGGTGAAAAGAACTCTGGACGACTCAAATCCAACTAGAACAACTTCAAAACACACATAAATTGTATAAGGAATGTCGCGCCCCCTTTTTCTATTGCACGGGTTAGGTATGAAGAGATCGGGTTTATGACATTCTGGACAACTCCTTAAAGGAAGAGGTTTAAGGAAGAGTCGCCACCTAACGATTTTTATGGTGCGTTAGGGCACCTAGAGTTGATAACTCTTGAACTAGTTCGCGTTACCAGAGATTGGGTAAGGGCTTGAAATTATCCCAAGGGGAAGGTGTTAGGCACCCCTCAAGATCCAATACTGTGGGTCCCGGCCAATTAGTTTTGTGAATTTGGACGGTGATCAAGTAACAAGTAAGGTTCATATAAGAGGGGATTTAAAACAAGTATGAAAATCTTTAAAGGTTTTGGAATAACATTAGAATAAACATTTTAAAAAGAATTGTCCTAGGTTTAAAGTAATACGGATCACTTCAATGCAATACCCGGTATGTCACACCTTGAAGAGGTGGCTACACGTGGTATTAGCGCACCACTCATCATATCTGTATTCTACCCTTCCCATCCCGTAAAGGTTATTAAAATGCGTGTGTTGGTCACGAATGCTTATTGTGTGCCATTACCCGTCCCATCCTATAAGTTCTGGAGTGTGTTTAGGACTACTAATCCTACAAGGCAGGAACTAGGCTGAACCCTTAGGTTTAAAGGACAAAATACTAAGAGACATACAAAACAAGTAGGACTGCACATATGAGGGAACACATAAAGACAAATAAAGGCTCACAGGTCCCTCCACACATAAACATGTAAGTCGCACGTCTCAAACACAATTAAAGTCTCAGGAAATGAGTTTTAAAATAGGAAGTTTAGTAAAATGGTAGGAGCCTGGGCTAGAAAACTTAATGAAGACAGAAACTTTAAATAAAACTGATAGTTAATTTCAAAATATACAGTAGCTAAAGGCAGCGGTAAAACTTGAAAATATGCAATGATTAAAAGCTTTCAGTAAACATAGATGAAAGTTATTAAAGCATGGGTTTGAAATGATTTTAAAGGATAAGTGAATAAAATACAGTGGCTCAACATAGAGTAATAGCTATTAGTTTTCAAAGAACTGTAGCAAAAGAAGTAGTAAAATGGTATCAAAATATAGTGACTTGAAAGACATACAAAACAAGGGTTCAAAATGGCATGATTTTGAGCAGAATGAGGCATTTTTGGAAACCTAGTAGTTTGAAGGCATAATATAGCAGGATTTAGTAAAACTCAGTAAAAGAAATAGATGCACAACTTCGAGACTATTTAAGATAGAGCAGGAGTTTTAATAAAAAGTAAATGAGCTTCAGTGAAATAAAACAGGAGTGGGAGCAACATGGTTCCAAATGTTTAAAGGAAGTGATTAAACTAGAAGAACATGATTGATTTGATTTTAATACGTATTAGGCCTAAGGTTTGCCTAGGCGTTGTATACATTGACTACCTATTTTTTAAAGAGTGAACAGGCACATTTGGATTCTGATTTTAATAAATACATGTCTGCAGGAAATATTTTTAAATAGGTTAACCAATTTTATGGGAGTATTAAATCATGTTAACTAGGCGTTCAGGTTCTGACAAAATAAAAGTCCTAAGGGAAGGATATTTAATGCACAAAGTATCACCTTAAGACATGGTTTCTATATGTCATGTTTATAAAATGCATGAGCAATACATTATGACAGTCTTTATTACTCATTAGGTGATACTAGGCGTGAATATGATAGATATGTTAAAATGAAGAACCTGAATATGATTTTAAATGTATGGTATGCATGTCCTAGGCATGATACTATTGCGCACATAGGAAATAAATCCTAAGTCATGATTTCTACCCATGCTACACTAAACATGCATAATTCCCTCCCATATTCACTATCCAGCTCCAATAGTTTATTTACAAATTATTACAGGCCATAGCAAATGAATTACAGTAATTGCAAAGAAAAAATAAGAAGTTATTCTATAGAGAGCCTTCAGACAGGCCCAACCTTCCAACCTCGCCCCCTTCGAGTTTCACAGCCTTACATAGTCTGGGTGCGGCAAAGCTCCCAAAGGTCTTTGTGAGGGACCTGGCCAATACCAACACCCATCAATTGCCAAAGTTAAGATAGGTGCAGTGTAGAATTACCTGCCTCAGTGTGTCAAAGTTCATAGGGGACTCAAGGTCCCTAAGAAATGCTCACACTGAGGGGGTGGATCCTAGAGGTCTAAGAATAGTGTGAAGTGTAGGAAGGAGTAGTTAAAAAGAGTTAAGTTTGAAAGAAGCTTTGAAATAACATGACTTTAGAGAATAATAGAAAGACCTTTTATGTAAAATTAGTTTGAAAAGGAAGCAGTAGAAGGGTCACAACTCAGTAGAATTCAAGAAAAGCAAACACAAATAGGGAAAGGGATTGGGAGAAGTAATGATAGCAGCACCTTTGCAATAATTAATTCTTAGCACAAAGTTACAGATTTTCACAAAGTATGATATGTTAATATATTATAGATACAAGTCCGAGAGTACTAAGAGTTATAGGTGCATTAGAAGCCAGGCAATTGATAAAGAGACGTACATAAATAGATGCTAGGTATGCAGAATGAAGCAGTAGAAGATCACATAGGCCATATTGAATCATAGAGAGAAAGATAGGAATCATGCTAGGCTAGAAGAAGAAGAGAGATCATAGAAAGAGAGTAGACATGCTAGTTACATGGTAGGCAATAGAACCATAAGTAAATGCACAAAACAAACAACAAGAATCTTAACCAAAATTGAAACATATTGTTTGAGGATGTGGTAAACTTAACTAGAAAATACCAGTGTTAAGAGAGAGCAAAGCAGAAGAGAGCAAAGTGATAGCACTAGTAGCCTTGGCTTATAGCCGGCTAATAATAGGCAAGAATAGAGAACAATAAATAGAGCCAAAGAGATACAGCAAGAAGGAGCACACGTGAATAGTGTAGATGTCTGTGTGTGTTTGTGTGATCAAGAGAGTGTGTTCAGTGTGTGTAAAAAGAGAAGACATGGTATATATAGTTTGAAAAACGAGTAGTCACATAGGTAAAGGATGCATAGTTATGGAAATACAACCAATTAGTATCAATTAAAATACTGGACTCCTTCAATTAAGGAGTCAAGTTCAAATGGTACAGTAAGGAAAGGAAATCAACTTATAAGACTGATTTTGTTTAATTAGAGACAAGGAAATCACATAATACATAAATAAAGCCAAGTACATAGTATATAATTAAGGGAAGTTGAAATAACATTACATTTATAAAGTAGTCTAGGGTATTAGTTTTAAAATCAACTGAAAGGGATCTCTGATTCAATTGCAATCACAGGGAATCCAAAATAGTTAAGGAAAGTATAATATGAGTAAGGAAAGCACTCAAAATTTGGTACAGAATTACAAAGGACATACATAATCACCTATTCAAAGAAGGCATCACATAAATATGGAAAGAATCCAAAATTAGTACAGGCTTACAGAGGGAATACACAATCATGTATCCAAGGAAAACATCACAAGCTCGGGGATTCATACACAAAAAGGCAATATAAAATCAATAGGTAAACAATCAATAAGGTCTCAAATTACAAGGAATCCAGGGTCCACAAATAATAAATCAGGAACCCTAGCAAGCTGAAACCATAGAGAATCAAAGATTCAAATAAGAGCAACAGTGATGAATTGAATAAGTCATAGGCAAGAGGTCAGAAACCCTAGTAGTAAGACATGTGAAATTAAGGACTCTCACGAACTCAGTAATAAGAAAATAACAAGGAAAACATGATACGAGCAGAGATTAGAAACTCTAATGAACAAAGCATAATACAGTCAAAGAAAACTCGAAGCATTCATGGGAAACAGGGATACCATAATATTCAAGGCAACAAGGAATCACAAAATACTCGTACAAACATAGTATAGGTAGCTAAATCGAAAGAAGAACTGTTTTGAAAATGGGTCGAGGAACCTTAGTTTTGAAGTCGTTTAAAAAGATGAGATTTTTCGGAGAAAACAATAGAGAAACTTCATAATATTGTAAATGTAAAACGGATCTTAAAAGAAAAACCAAGATACAGAAGATTAGCGTTTCGTGGAACCCAAAAAAGAGGGTAAACCTCATGAACGACATAGATTTAGGCCGGAGAGACTATAAACTTACTCAAACGGCCGGGGGTTGGACGGACAGTGGCAAGAGGCTCAGAGGAGGTGAGTGGACCGCTCCAGACTTGTATGAAGAACTCGGGGTATCACTGAGCAGGTGAGAGGCGAGTTGATGACCAGGAGATGATAGGGAACCAAGTTTCCGGTGAAAATCCACCGGAGAAGGCGACCAGAGATCATCGGAGAAGACGAAGTCAAGGAGACTTCTAGAGAGTTGTGGAGAGAGATAGAGAGATAGAGAGATGAACCGTCTCGAAGGGAATGAGACAGAGGGGGAAGGGTTAGGTGAGTTTAATTTAGGTAACAAAAATCTCGGTCGTTGATCTGATCAACGGCTCAGATTGGCTTGGGATTGGGTCGGGTTTTTTGATGGGTTTTGGGCTGGGTTGTTTATGATCTGGGTTGGGTATTTTAATTGGGTTTGGGTTGGGGTTAATTAGGCTAGATTTTAAAAAATAAATGGCTAGATATTAAATACACAAAAATAGATAAATAATTAAATAAACAACCAATAGTTGTACAAGAAAATGAAATTGACTTTAAATAGATGAAATTACAGTAATTAAATAATATTAAGTGTAAAAGATACATAAGTTTCGAATTAAAATAATACACAATGTTCGATTGGGCTAAAATTGAAAAATTATCGTAATTGAAATTAAATAAGACCCAATTGGCCAATTTACGAAATAATTAGATTTTAATAAGTAAAAAGTGATTATAAATGACATACTGAACTAAAAAATATTTTTGAAATTATTTTAGAGTACAATTTGTGAATTATAAAAATATACAATATTAAATAAATAGGGAAATAATTTAGATAAAATATGGAAAAATTAACAAAAATACTCAATATTGCAAAGAGTGATTTTGAAAGCTTATATACCAGTTTGAAAATAATTTGAGGAAAATTTGGGTATCAACAAGGAACTATTCCGAATAATAAAGTTTCGATCTTTACAAGAATCTTAAAATCGACCCAAAAGTCGACCCCCGGGCCAGCACCACGGAACCCGTCAAATATTACAAAATCTGAATACCCATTTCAATACGAGTTCAACCATATAAAATTTATCAAATTCCGATACCATTTGGTCCCTCAAATCACGATTTTTCATTTAAGAAGTTTTCTTTCAAAACCCACATTTTCTTCAACCCAAAACACAATTTAAATGGCTAAAACAAGGATAAATCATGGAATATATATAATTCTAGGTGAAGAACACTTACCCACTCGATTAGCTTGAAAATCCCCAAAACTCGCTCCCAAATCCGAAGTCCAAAGTTCAAAAAGTGAAGAAAAATGGCTAACCCTTGTTTATAAGAACCTGCCCAGGACTTCCGCACCTGCGACCACTTAACCGCATCTGCGCAACCGCAGGTGCGCGAGTCCAACCACACCTGCGCCCCTCCTCGCACATGCGCCTCAGAGACCACTTCTACGGGGACCGCACCTACGCCCAAATGTTCCGCACCTGTGGAGGCTGCCAAGTTCGATTAATCCCGCACCTGCGTGCCCATTTCCGCACCTGCGGTTCCCTATCCGCAGGTGTGGCCACACAAGAACACCAACACCAGCTGCATTTTCTAACTTGAAACTTCCCGTTAACCATCCGAAATCGTCCCGAGCCCCTCGGGTCCTCAACCAACTTCACCAATAGATCACATATCAAATACACGAACTTAGTCGAACCTTCAGAACACCCAAAACAATACCAAAACACCGAATCCAAGCCTAAGGATTTCTAAACTTCCAAATTTCGCCAACGATGCCGAAACAAACCAAACCACGTCTGAATGACCTAAAATTTTGCACACACGTCACAACTGATTCTACAAACCTATTCAAAATTTCGGAATTCCGTTTCGACCTCTGTATCATATTTCTTACTGTCGATCGGAAATCGCCAAATTTTCAATTTTGCCAATTCAAGCCTAAATCTACTACGGACCTCCAAAACTCATTCCGTACGCGCTCTTAAGCCAAAATATCAACATACGAAGCTGTTGACATCCTCCATAACTCATTCTGGGACTGTTTACACAAAAGTCAAACCTCTGGTCGAGTCTCACCGCTTAAGCTTCAAAATTTACGATCCCTCTTCAAATTCGACTCCGAATCATCCAGTAACTGATACCAAACATGCCCGCAGGTCGATATACACAATATGGAGCGTTCAAGACCTTACGCTACCGAACGGAGCTTAAATTCTCAAAATGACCGGTCGGGTCGTTACATAAACTACAAACAACTATGACGTATCTCACAACGTACGTAAAAGGAACCAAATGTATAATTACTCTAAGGAAAAGAAATATAACAATTTGAAGTGAAATAAAAAGCAAGTAGGGGAAAATAGAAAATTAAGAGAATAGAACAAGTAATAGCTTCTACCTAGTAACATACCGGGCATAGAACAAGCAAAAACGGACAATAATAAAAACGTGGATACATGGAACATGTAGAAAATAGAAGCATGTAGCAACGAAGACATGTATTTAACAAGTAAACATATGTAACAATTAAGGCATGGCATGAATAGTAACACGGACAAGAGAAGGCATGATATAATTGAAATACATATTTTAATAGTTCACCTCGCATGCTTAAACCATTACAACACATATGTGTTTGTTACCTTGCATATACGCCATCCCTACACATAAATCCCGTAGTACATAGACCAATGAAGTCCTAATTACCTCAAATCAAGGTTAATCAAGATACATACCTCTTTCCAGAATCAAATCAACGATCAACCACGACTTTTCCTTTAGAACAAGCCTCCAAACCAACCGAATCTAGCCAAATATTATTCAAACAATCCAAAACAAGCTTTAGAATCTTCTCACATATGAGAATGGTTCAATAATTAAATTAATTGAAAATGTCAACAAAAATCGAGCCCAGACCCACGTGTTCAAAATTCAAGATTCGAACCTAATAACAATTATCGATTCACCCTCGAGCCTGGTTTTGTGATTTATTTCGAATTCTGACCTCAATTAATTTTATAAAATTCCTAAATTCTACCTAAACCCTTAATTTATACTTTGAAAATCATAGAATTGATGATTAAATTCATTGAAAAGTAATTCAAATAGATGGAAAACTATTTAAAGTTGTTTACCAATGAGTTTGGGAAAAAAATGCTCTTCAAAATCGCCTCTAGAGAGTTTATGGTTGAAAATAGTGCAAATTGAGCTAAGTCCCGATTTTCCCAACTTTTACCCAGCTGTAGGTATCGCAGTTACGAACTCTTGTTCACAAAAGTGAACCACAACTCACAAAAACAAACAGTTGCGCTACTCCTCTAATATCGCATTTGCGATAAAATAGTCGCATTTTCGATTATCCCCTTACTCACAAAAGCGATGGCCCCCAGCTCGCATTTGTGAAAGGCACTTTGCATTTGCGAAGATCACATCCCTCCAATTATCGCATTTACGAGCCCGACTTTGCAAAAGCGGGACTCGCAATTGCAAACATGGCATAACATTTGCGAGACTTATAGATGTGCACCCAATCTTTCCAACAACAATTCAATTCCTTCCAAAATACATTCAAAACTCATCCAAGCCCCTCGGACTCCAATCCGAACGTTCACAAAAGTGTAGTACCATCATACAAACTCTCGCTCTATCTCAAATCATCAAAACAAGTCAAATATTAAGAATTGATCATTAAAACTCAAAAATTTTATGTTTAAAACAAAAATTTCCAATCTTTCAAATAATGCGCGAAAACGCCCTCGGGTCACTGGGGACCCCAACCAAGCATGTGTACAAGTCCAAAAATATCATATGAACCAACCAAAGTCGTCAAAATACCGATCCGAGGTCATTTATAAAAAATGTTGATTGTAATCATCTCTAGCCTTATTTTAAGTCAAAAATCACATTTTCTTCAAAAATGACACGGTCTACGAACGCAAGTAATAACTGATTATATAAAGCTATGGAAGGTCTTAGAACATAGAAAAATGAGAAAATACTCAAAATGGCCTACCGGGTCGTCACATTCTCCACCTCTAAAAAGAAATGTTCATCCCCAAATAGACATAGAATTGTACCTGAAATGGAAAAAAAGTGCGGGTATCTACTCCTTATATCGAACTCGGAATCCCACATAAACTCCTCAATTGGCTGACCTCTCTATTGCACTTCCATAGAAGAAAAACTCTTAAATCTTAATTTTCAAACCTGCCGTCTAGAACAACCACTCACTCTTCATCGTAGATCAACTTTTTATCAAGGTGCACCATACTGAAGTAAGACATGTGACCTATCCTCATGGTACTTTCGAAGCATAGAAATGAGAAATACCTAAGGTATACCTACTAGGCTAGGATGCAATGCAAGCCTATAAGGAACCTCCCCAACTCTTTCAAAAATCTCAAACGGGCTAATAAAACCTCGAGCTCAACTTGCCCTTCTTACCAAACCACATCATGCCCTTCATAGGAAATATTCGAAGAATAACTTCTCACATTCCATGTAAGCCACATCTCGAACCTTCTGGTCCGTATAACTCTTTTTCCTAAACTGAGCTATACGAAATCGCTCCTGAATCACCTTAACCTTTTCCAAAGCATCACCGACCAAATCTGTTCCCAACGATCTAGCCTCATCGGGCTCAAACTAATCAACTGGAGAATGACATGCATTTCATACAAGTCCTTGTACGGAGCCATCTGGATGCTCGACCATAGATGTTATTGTAGGCGAACTCCACTAGGGGTAAAACTGGTCCCGCCGACCCCCAAAGTCCATAGAGCATGCATGTTATCCAAAATCTGAATAATGCGCTTATACTAGCCGTTCATCTAATGATGAAATGCAATGCTCAACTCGACACATGTGCCCAACTCACACTGCATGTATCTCCAAAAATGCGATGTGAACTGTGTGCCCTAGTCAGAAATGATGGAAATGGGCATGACGCGCATGTGGTTATCTGTCAGATTTAAATCTAATCCAACAACTCTAAAAAATAGGATGTCATTGTCGCACCTCTTTTTCCCTCGAAAGCAGGCTTCTACGTGTGAAAACGTTTTTAAAGAGGTATTAAAAGAGAAGAGTTTCCACCTAACGATTTTAAAGGTGCGCTTGGGCACCTATTTGCAAATAAATCTGTTTGACTAGTCTTCTTCACCAAAGATCAGGTAAGAGCTCAAATTACCTCTAAGAGAAGGTGTTAGGCACTCTTCGAGGTCCACAACTGTGGTTCCCAGCCGAATTTCACTCTATGTGGATTACATAATTAAGCTAGGTGATCATAAAAGTGAAGTAAGATGCGGAAATTTAAGGTTTTACTATTACATATCCCATAATAATTACACTATAAATAAGTAGTACAAATTTTAAAGATTAAAAGGGTACAACCGCGTTGTCTATATTGAATGAAAAAGTTCTTTTAGCAAACATATACAGGGAAGCGGGGGTCCTAAGTTTTTTAGCCTAAAGGATCACCCCATGCAACATAAATAATACTTCTCAACTCCCTTAGGGTAGGGGTTGCTCATATTATTCAGCATGCACATACTATCATCTCCTGCTACCCAATTACTATGTTAAAGTTGTTACTAAAAGGCGCTCTAATTAAATTCTAGTTCGCATCCTATGCGTGCACTACCCATGCCATGTCTATGATCTGGGAGGCTTTAGACCTACTATTTAGGTGGTTCTAGACTTTCCTAGGATGCTCAAAATGATAAAACTAGGCGAACATTTAAAACATGTAGGACTACACATAAAGGAAATAAGTGGCTCAAGCTAGCCTCCACACATAGTAACAAAGGCACGCAAACAGATTTCAAGTTGTGCAATAGACATTTTCAAAATTAAGATGTTCATGAGTCATAGCTTCTATGTGACTCTGATTTTAGCATTATACAAGCAGTACTGCAGCTTGCAGAATAAAACATATTGCAAGTCATATAAACATGATCTCTAATTGTTTGCGCGATGAGGCAGTGGAACAATCCGAATTATCAGTGATGATTTTAAAGGCATGCTTCTTAGGCAAATGACAGTGTCCTATAGGCATGGTTTCTAAAAGTTGAAATTGATTTTATATATTTTTATCCTCATAGGCATGTCATCTAAGTGTGGTAATGCGATGAAGTAACAAAGTAGTTGATTAAGATCTTATATGCATGATATCAAAAGGAGTAGTGTAACAGAAGCAATTGATTAACTGATTTGTTGGGGTCATACATGCATGGTATCTAGATTGAATAAGCATATGCCATCACATCCTATAAGCATGATGTTTAGGTGCACAGTAGTAACATAGAAACAAGCGGCGCAAATACTTTGGATTAACATGCTTGAACAATATACGAGTGAGGTGTGTGTAATCCCAATAGGTATTATTTCTATTATTATGAAATATACTAAACGAAATAACACATAAGTGACGCTGAACGAGATAGCAAACAGAACACGTCGACCCTATAGACATGTTTTCTACCCCTTTTATGCAAACATTAGAATACCCCAACCCCCTTTTTATTAATCTCCCCATTATTCGTTATTACAAGTTATTAAAACCCAAACAGAATAATGCAAACCAAATATGAACAATTACAGAAGGAGACAACTATAGGCCTAATAAAAAAATAACCTAGTGCTTTTCTAGGCCTTCGACAGATCCCTTTCATACGATAGTAGACCCAAATTCCCAGCTCATAAGACCAGTATAGTAAGTCTGAACAACAAATATAACCAAACAATTGGCTTATATCCCCGTTAGATATCAAACTCAACCATACAAGCAACAAAGTATGCGTTGAATTAATTGAACAAAGCAGGAAGTCCACACTCTTTGTTCTTAGGACTACAGTACTAATTCTCACGAACACATATATACAAATCATATGACATAAGTCAAGTTCATTATTTCATTTTGGTGGACACGATTGATCATCTTGGGAATTGTAGGCAAGTTTGAATGCTAGAAAAAGATTTTAGAGTCACAAAACAACTTCAGAGCCAATAAGGTTGCAAACATTGATGTCATAGGAACATATTGATTCACAAAAGTCTCAATGGCATGAATATACTAAATATGAACACAAATGAAAGATGACGAACTGCTAAGGTCAAAGAACTTACCAGCTGTCAATTGACAAACAAATAAAAAGGTAGAACAACCTTATCGGTACTTCAGACGTCAACAAAGAGAAGCATAACCCAAAATAATCTTAGTGCATCAGAGTTCTCAAGGGTTTCAGATAAACCCCAGGCAGTTAAGAAAGGTCAACTAGTCGAATTTTGGTGGCCTTGGCTAGCAGCCGACCAAGAGCCAGAGTTCAGAACATTATAGAATGATGGAATAAGAGAGTAATAGTAGTTAATTTCTGTGACTAAGCTCTGTTTAAAGGGAATAGGGGAGAGCTTTATATAGTGTTCAAATTAAGCAGACAAACATGGAAAATTATCAATCAAACACAAAGAGTGAAATAATATATCACATGCAATTAAAATCGCCTGAGGATAAAGAGAGTCTCAAACCCTAGTTAGGGTTCAACGATAGTAAAATCGACCCGTGGATGTGGGGCTCAACCCTTTTTCGTGTAGTTGGACGAGATATTGTCAGAATCTTGAAGATCGAAGCTGAACGGGTCCGATCTGGAACGGTAACACTTGCCATACTTAGGGCTAGTACTAAGTAACATCAAGAGCGTGTGAGTAGTAGCAGGGTAGTGTAAATAAGATAAGAAAATCGTAGGACTCCATAGTATAATCGGATTCAAAGAGATTTTGGGGTAAGACAACTAGGGTTTGTAGAAGATGAGAGCATGTGAGGGTAGCTGGGCAAAGAGAGTGGTCTCTAGGGTTTGGGTAGGGATATAAGGAGAGTAAGGGTTTTATTTTGGGTTGTTTATCATTTGAGAACAACGACCATGATTAAACGAAAGGTGGGGCGGGTTGAGGAAATGGGTCCCGACTGGGTTAAATGAAGGGGTTGTTTGGTTTGGGCTGCTGAGGGGTTTAATGGAGATGGGCCAATTGTTTTGGGCTTGGTTTTGGTCCGAAATTAGCCCTATATTTGGCTACCCAATTAAATACACAAATTTTTTTAAAAATAATTTATAATAATAATCTATAAATAATAAAAATATTACCTATGCAGTAAAATGATTGAGAATAATAGCTTACCATTATAAAAAAATAAAATACTATTTTGGTGTATATAATGTAGTTATGTATAAAATATGGGCTATTCTTTCAAAATTGTGTAGGTAGTTTAAAAATGCAGATGTAATTATATAAAATAAAGTAAAATATTATAAGGAATTTATGTAGGTGTAAGCAATAAATTTGAATGATTAAGTCATCACAAAATAATTTGAAGGAGTAATTAATAAATATTTGAGTAATTTAAATGCGAGAAAATAAATTTTAAAACCTTAAACATTATGAGAAATTGCAAAAAATACTTATATGACTCTTGTAAATTGATGATGATGCAGAAACGATATTTTGAAAGTATATAAGATATTTATAAAATATGAGGAAAAAATTAGGTATCAACAGCTGCCCCTCTTTAAGAATTGTCGTGTAAAGAAAATGATAACCAATTTTGTCCGAAATGAGTGGAGGATGATGCGTTTTAAAAACTTGGGGTCGAACCCTAGTTCTTGAGTTGCCTACATATCCCTGGTGCTATGGGAATCATGTCATATTTAGTTCTGGATCCAACGTCGAATAAAACCGATGAAATTGTTATAAGAGTGGTCGTATGTTTCGAAAAAGATCCTTTGGATAGGATAGTGTCGTGAGTAACGAATAATTTCAGGTGGAGGTATGGATGCGAATTTGAACGGTATAGATGTATAAGGAAAATATTGGGTTGTTACAGGATAAAAGGTAATCAATTGTTGATCGTCAGTTACGTTTGATATGATCGAAGGATGTAAATGTCGTGAACTGAAACCGGAGCGTGGATTGTTCCTGTTTGTAGAAAGATTACCTCCCGAGTTTCATGGAAAACTTAAACCACGATGCACACAAATATACAGGGTTATTGTGAAAATTTAAATATGATGCAAGTTCCCTTCGGACCATGAGAGTTGTCTTTGGACGATGGGGATGATGTCCTTAGACCACGATGTCCTGGGCCATGTGGCGTATGATAAGGGATTCGCAGGCCATGGAATGGTGTCCTTGGGCCATGAGGATGGTGCCTCTGGAATATGACGCCTTAGAATAATGATATGCGATTTCGAGTGATCCTGCGTCCATGACATGATGTCTTCATGCTATGAGGATGATGCCCCCATACTATGACTCCATGGAGACAATGCTTAGTCTCATGCAAGGAAGGCAGTGTTTAGCCATATGAGATAGTGAAGGCAATGCTTAGCTTCATGCGATATGATGGAGACAGTGCTTAGTCTCATGCAAGGAAAGGAATTGCTTCACCTTATGCAATGATGGAGACAGTGCTTAGCCTCATGCAAGGAATGGAGACAGTGAGGAAAGGCAATGCTTAGACTTATGCGATGGTGAGGCCAGTGTTTAGACCTATGCAAGGAGTGTAGACAATGCATAGTCTCATGCAAGGAACGACATTGCTTAGCCTTATTCAAACAGTGTTTAGCCTCATGCAAGGAATGAAGACAGTGCTTAGTATCATGCAAGGAGAAACAATGCTTAGTCTTATGCAATGGTGAGGGCAATGTTTAGCCCTATGCAACGAGTAGAGATAGTGCTTAGTATTATATAGGGAAAGGCAATGCTTAGCCTTATGTAGGAAGAGAAACGATTAAATGTGAGAGGGAAACATGATTCCTAGATTGACGTGTTTTTGCTGGGAGACATCGTGATATGGTTGTATGTACATGCTTGCAGACATGTTTGTTACTCGTGCCTACATCCAAAGATAAATTGTGAGTTTTGGGGGGAAAGTTGGTTCGTTCCTTTGATTCTTTGTTTCGTCTTTGCTCCTTGTCTTGAAGTCTTGTTTGAGTTACCTAGGTAACGTCTGGCTACTACAGAAAAGTTATATTTTTGAAAATATGCATATGTGATAATTCATTTATATAAAAATGTTGTTGTTCAAAGTATGTGATTGTAAAGACCCTTAAAAATTTCTTGCTTCAAATAATGCCCGAACGAGTCCCCGAGTTGTTTTTACTGTGGAAATTCCTAAAACGAACCTAATTTGCACAAAAAGTACCCTGGGATTTAAAGAATTAAATTTTCCAGAAATTGGGTGTTATGCGACGCACTATGCAATCACATAACGTGTATGTGGACCGCATAGTGGTCGCATACACGGGCAGATCACTGCCCAACTGAAGGACAACTATGCGGTCCAATTTGCGACAGCATTTCGGTTCTGCAGACCGCATAGCTGTCGGATTATTGCCTTCGATTTTGGGGAGGGGTGTTATGCGACGCACTATGCGATCGCATAACGAGTATGCGGACCGCATAGTGGTCGCATACCTGGGCAGAGGGTTCCTAAATTTTGGCCCACCTGGGGCCATTTTGCGGTCAGCTCTGTGGACCGCATGTCAGGAATGCGATCGCATTCCTGACTGCATATTTGACACGGGCTTTTAATTTTCCAAACTTTTATACCCGACCCCAGCTTCATTTAACCACTACCCCTTTCATTTTAACTGGATTCTAAACAAGATAGAGAGAAGGAAAAAGAGAGTTCTTGAGAGAGAAGTCCCCATCTTCCCAAAATTGATTCTTCAAACATCACTCAGGCCCGAAAATTATCAAGTAATCTTCATCTTCTTCACTCTAAGAGGTAAGTCCCCACCCCATTTCCCTGTAATTCTCATATTTTAGTTAGAATGAAGCACACATAGGTTGGTTCTTGAGATTAAAAGATAAGACTTGCATGCATGTGAATAATCTTCCATGACCTAGTGAAAGGAAGCTAGTTAGAGTAATCTTTCACTGAAATGGGTTTTAGTTAAGCAAAGGGACCACATGGTGTTTGATAAAATGCTCAAATTAATTCAAGATTCCTAATTTTAAGGTAAATATGTCTCATTGTGAACTAGATTGACGGTGCTAGACGGTTCGGTTGATTGTGATAGAAATTAAAAAGGGAAACTCGACTCCAGGTATGTATGGGTAACTTTAATCTTTGTAAAATCGCTTTGTGGTGTCCGAGAATACGGTGCGTGTATTGGTGTGAATATGTGCATGTGGTTGTTCAAATTGTGTTGAAGCGTGAAGTGTATTCCCTGTCTGTCTTTAGTTGATCACCACACTACCATGCTATGTGAAATGATGCTAGTAGGTTAATGAATCCAAGAGAATGAATGTATATGCTAAAGGTTGTGTAACAAGTAACGAAAAGGAGTTGTGGTGTGATGTAATTGAACTAAACGGTTGTGGCAATATCATATATGATTCACTGTTTGGTAAGGTTTATTGTGGCACGATATTTTTTTTATATACGTAACGTGGGTTGTAAAGAAGCTATGTTCCTATTGCTAAAATTTCTTGTGATTGAATTGTGAACTGTCATTGTTGATATGAGATGTGATTGTCCGGTGGGATCGGGTTGCACGCCGCAACAGAAACATAAGAAATTATTGTGATTGTCAGGTGGGATCGGGTTGCGCGCCGCAACAGAAGAAATAATGGTGGAATGCTGAGAAAGGATAAGGGTGGAATTGTGATTGTGATTGTGATGAAGTGAGAATTGTGGAACTTCCATTGTGTTTTTTTCTATATCTTTGAGCAGTGATTGTGTGACTCTCTGTCTGTCTCTTGCCTGTGCATTGTTGAGTTTACTTAGAGTAAAGTTTGGTCATACATACCAGTACAATTCAAATGTACTGACGTCCCTTTTATTGGGGCGCTACATTCTTGTGATGATTGTAGATGGTTCTATAGAAGTTACTCCAGCCCACCAACAGTAGTGCCTCCTCTACGTCCCATCAGCTATTTTGGTGAGCCCCTTTCCTTTCGGAGCCCTGTGTGGTTCATGCCACCTCTTTTTCCGGATTTTAATTTTTGGTATTTGTGTAGGGTATAGCCGGAGCCTTGTTACCAGCAAGTATTATATAACTCCTTTGTACTCTTAGAGGCTCCATAGACAGGAAATGTGGGTTAGGTACATATGTATTTTGGGCAGCAAAACTTGTAGACCACATAAAGTGAACCTGTATGTTATGTATATTTTGTAAGTATTGTACCACATGTGGGTAATGACAGAAATCTAGAATTTAATTCCAGGTTGTAAGAATGTGTTTAAATTATAATTGAATAATGTACATTGGAATCACGGGGTAATACGTGGGATGGAAAAGGGAATCCAGGTCCGCTTGACTGGGGCTACCCGGTCGAGCGCCGGTCGTGTCCCTTGGTTTTGGGGCGTGACAAACTTGGTATCAGGGCCTAAGGTTTTTAAAAGAGTCCTACGATGTCTCGGAGCCGTGTCTAGTAGAGCCCTTCTTATCGGCGTGTTGTCGACCACATCTATAATTAGGGGGCTACATGGACGTTTAGGAAATTACCCTTTTATTGTTATTCTATATCGTGCGGTGAACTGGAAAGTGAAAATATCCTTGCCTAATTCGTGCTTTGTTCCGAAATTTTCAGTAATGGCACCAAAGAAGAGAGATCGACTCGGCCTTGAGGCCAATGCCACCCCAAGTGTGGATGTGAATCATGTACCTGGTAGTGCGGGTGAGAGTGACTCCCCGACCTTGAATCTGCCTGACCCTTCTATTCCGAATCAAAGCATTCCTGTTCCTGCGGCAGCGGAGGGTGCTGCAATCCCTCCCGCTGATATTCCTAATCCCTCTACAGTTCCAGCTTCCGGTCCCGGTACGACCGAGGGGGACCTCAGAGGAGCTATTCATATGTTGACTCAGTTGGTGGCCGCTCAGGCCCAAAGATCTCATGCTACCCCTGCGTCCTCCAGCGGACAGGGAGATTCCGCTGACTCCAGAGTCAACCAGTTTATGCGGTTGGTCCCTCCAGAGTTCTCAGGTACGGATCCAGAGGCCAATCCACAACATTTTCTTGATGAGATGTACAAGACCCTTCAGGTGATGAAGGCTACAGAGACAGAGGGAGTCGAGTTAGCTTCGTACAGGCTGAGGGGAGCAGCATATTCCTGGTTCGAGATGTGGGAGGGTTCACGTGGGGAGGGAAGTCCTCCGGCTAGATGGGACGAGTTCGTGGATACGTTCATGGATTGCGTTTTGCCTACCGAGACTTTGGCAGCCCATGCTACTGAGTTTGAGGTCCTCAAGAAGGTCAGTATGAGTGTTTGGGAGTACCACATGGAGTTCGTAAGGTTGTCCAAGTATTCTCCTCAGTTAGTGTCGACCATGGGTGCTCGAGTTCGATGATTTGTTCAGGGTCTCAGTCCTTTGGTTGTGAATGAGGCTGCTACAACGACTTTACACTCGGATATGAATTATGGAAAGATCGTGGGGTTTGCCCAGGCCACGGAGGCTAGAAAGTTGAAGATACGGACAGACAGGGAGAGTAGCAGTAGCGCCCGGTCAGTGGGTCACTCAGGGAGCGCAGTTGTAGGAGGGAGGCCAGTTCTGGGGAGGGGGCCATCAGGGCCATCCCAGTCTTATGCACAATCCTCACCCAGTGCACCGCCATCCGTGCGCTGTTATCAGCCGAATAGTCATTGGAGACCAGGATCCGACAACAGGAGACCCCATCAGTCAGGTCGTCACGAAGGAAGGTTCCAGCAGAAGGGGAGGGATCCGTGCCCTAAGTGCGGAGGGTTCCATACTGAGGCTTGTTATTTGGATCGCCCGATATGCTAAAGGTGTGGGGTGAGGGGTCATCTTCAGCAGGATTGCCGTGCGCCCAGCCAGGGCATGGGTAGGGGATTTGCCCAGTCATCTGGTTCTTCAGCCACCACATCTTCAGTGCGTCCTCCAGCTCCAGTAGGACGTGGTGCATTTAGGGGTAGAGCTCGTGGTAGAGGTGGACCCAGCCGATTCTATGCGTTGACTGATCGCTAGAATGCGGAGGCTTCTCTAGATGTTGTTACAGGTACTCTGAATGTTCAAGCACTTGATTGTTATGCTCTTATTGATCCGGGGTCCTCCTTGTCTTATGTTACCCCGTTTATTGCTTCATGTTTTGGGATAGAACCCGAACAGCTTCATGAGTCGTTCTCTGTATCGACTCCAGTTGGTGATTCTACTACAGTAGCGCGAGTCTATAATAATTGTGTTGTCACGGTATGTGGTCGCGTTACGACGGCCGATCTTATTGAGCTTGGGATGGTAGATTTTGATATTATTATGGGAATGGACTGGCTTTATTCATGCTTTGCTAAACTCGACTGCCGAACGAGAGTCATGAGACTCGAGTTTCCCAATGAGCCAGTTATTGAGTGGAATGGTAATGATGTGGTGTCGAAGGGTAGGTTTATTTACTACCTTAAGGCTTCGAAGATGATTAAGAAGGGATGTATCTATCATTTGGTCTGGGTCGCGAACACCGCTTCAGAAGTGTCGGCCCCCGAGTCCGTGCCAATCGTGAATGAGTTTCTTGAAGTGTTTCCGGACGAGCTCCCACAGATTCCGCCAGATAGGGAGATTGATTTCAGGATTGATGTATTTCCAGATACGCAACCTATATCTATTCCACCATACAGAATGGCGCCAGCAGAGTTGAGGGAGTTAAAGGAGAAGTTGAAGGATTTATTAGAAAAAGGGTTCATTCAGCCGAGTGTGTCGCCGTGAGGCGCTCTGGTTCTTTTCGTCAGAAAGAAGGATGGGTAGCTTCGGATGTGTATCGATTATCCATAGCTCAACAAAGTCACTATCAAAAACAAGTATCCATTGCCTCGAATAGATGATTTGTTTGATCAATTGCAAGGTGCGAGGTTCTTCTCCAAAATTGATTTACGGTCTGGGTATCATCAGTTAAAGATCAGAGAGCAAGACATTCCTAAGACCACCTTCAGGACTCAATATGGTCATTTTGAATTTTTGGTAATGTCCTTTGGGCTGACCAATGCTCCAGCAGCTTTCATGGATCTTATGAATCGGGTTTTCAAGCCATTTCTAGACTCCTTCGTGATTGTTTTTATTGATGTTATCCTTGTCTACTTGCGGAGTCGGGAAGAACATGCTAATCACCTCAGGGAAGTCCTGCAGACTCTTCATCGTCACAAGTTGTATGCTAAATTTTCGAAATGTGAGTTTTGGCTAGAATCAGTCGCATTTCTGGGTCATGTTATTTAAAGAGAAGGGATTCAAGTTGATCCCCAGAAGATCGCGGCAGTGAAAGATTGGCCTAGACCAACGACCCCGACAGAGATTCGCAGTTTCTTGGGTTTAGCTTGGTATTATCGGAGGTTTGTGGAGGGATTCTTTACCCTCTCCTACCCATTGACTAAATTGATGCAGAAAGCGGTGAAGTTCCAGTGGTCCGATGCTTGTGAGAAAAGTTTTCATGAATTGAAGTCGAGGTTGACTTCGGCACCGGTATTGACCTTGCCAGAAGGTATAGAGGGATTTGTGGTTTATTGCGATGCTTCAAGGGTTAGTTTGGGGTCTGTGTTGATGCAACATGGGAAGGTTATAACGTATGATTCAAGGCAACTCAAGAACCACGAGAAGAATTATCCGACGCATGATTTGGAGCTCGCGGCAGTGGTGTTTGCATTAAAACTTTGGCGGCATTATCTTTATGGAGTCCGCGTGGAAGTGTTCTCAGACCACAAGAGTCTTTAGTATTTATTCAAGCAGAAGGAACTGAATCTAAGGCAGCGGAGGTTGTTAGAATTTCTTAAGGATTATGATATAAACATCTTGTACCATCCAGGAAAGGCGAATGTGGTGGCCGACGCTCTCAATCAAAAGTCTATAGGTAGTTTGGCTCATTTGGAAGCGGATCAGAGGCCTTTGGCTCAAGAGGTTTACCAATTGGCCAGTCTGGGGGTTAGCCTCTCGAACTCAGACAAAGGGAATGTTGTGGTGCATAATGGGGAAGAATCGTCACTTGTAGCAGAAGTCAAGGAAAAGCAGTTTATTGATCGAGCATTGGCGCATTTGAGGGAGGCAGTTTTGAATGGCCAGAATTCGGCATTTTCACTCGGCAAAAATGATCATGTATTGCGATGTTAGGGTAGGCTATGTGTCCCTGATGTGGATGGTCTTCGGGAAAGGGTAATGGCGGAGGCACACAATTCCAGGTATTCCGTGCGTCCAAGTTCTACGAAAATGTATCATGATCTCCGGGAAAATTATTGGTGGAGCGGTATGAAGAGGGATGTGGCGGACCTTGTATCCAAATGTTCAAATTGTCAACAGGTGAAGGCCGAGCATCAGAGGCCCGATGGGTTAATCCAGCTTGTGGAAATACCAATGTGGAAGTGGGAAATGATTAATATGGATTTTGTGGTAGGGTTACTTCGCACTCAGTGCAAGTTCGACTCGATTTGGGTGATAGTGGATCGACTTACGAAATCAGCTCACTTTTTGCCAGTCAAGTCCATCGATACAGTGGAACAATATGCTCAATTGTACATCAAGGAGATAGTTAGACTTCATGGCACTCCAGTTTCTATTATCTCAGATCAACGAGCCCAGTTCACAGCTAATGTTTGGCAGAACTTTCAGCAAGGTTTGGGTACTCAGGTAAATCTCAGCACGGCTTTCCATCCACAGACTGACGGTCAGGCAGAGTGGACTATTCAGACGCTTGAAGATATGCTACGGGCTTGTGTTTTATACTTCAAGGGTAATTGGGATGATCATTTGTCGCTTGTCGAGTTTGCTTATAATAACAACTTCCATGCTAGTATCCGAATGGCCCCGTTTGAGGCATTGTACGGAAGGATGTGTAGATCTCCGATCGGATGGTTCGAGGTTGGTGAAGTAGAATTGTTAGGACCAGATCTTGTGCACCAAGCTATGGAGAAAGTTAGAGTCATTCAGGAAAGGATGAAAACTGCTCAGAGTCGCCAGAAATCTTACGCCGATGTTCGACGTAGAAAATTAGAATTCCAAGTCGATGATTGGGTGTTTTTAAAGGTGTCTCCCATGAAGGGAGTGATGCGGTTTGGGAAGAAACGGAAATTGAGCCCTAGGTACATCGATTCGTATCTGATTGCTCAAATGATAGGGCAAGTAGCTTATAGGTTGGAAATGTTCCCTGGGTTGTCATTAGTACACCTGGTGTTCCACGTGTCCATGTTGAAGAAGGTAATTGGAGATCCGTACACCATCGTGCTAGTTGAAACCATTGAGGTAAATGAAGAGCTATCATATGAAGAGGTTCTGGTTTCTATTCTTGATAGGCAAGTCCGTAAATTGAGAAATAAGGAAATTGCTTCAGTCAAAGTGTTGTGGCGAAGTCAGCAAGTCGAAGAAGCTACATGGGAAGCGGAGAAGGAAATGAAAGAAAAGTACCCCCCACTTGTTTGAATGAGTCTAGTAGTGAATCGTGCGTGTTCCTATTCCTAGGCAATTGTAAGTTGTGGTTAATGTTGCATAAGAAGGGACCCTATCTTTTTTTCCCCTAAAATGCCTTGTGGTTGTAACTTTTCTATGTATACCACAATTGTTTGTGCTGTCCTTACTTGAAAAATATGTGACCCCTTTAAAGCAAATAAAAGTTTTGTGAAACAAATGTGCTAAGTAAGTGATTAATGGTAGTGTAGATTGGTAATGGTTAATTGAATTGTCTATGATTTATTGAGGTGATTGAACTGTATGGGGCGCACTGAAATGGCCCAAAGTTATGTGCAAATATGTCACCCTGATTGAATCATGTGAAATTGTGAGGTAAGGAGAATGAGTTATGTGTAGTTGATAAAGTGACCAAATACTTGTAAATTGTTGAGGTAACAACTTGGTGTGTGAGTATTGAATGGTTAAAACTGAATAATAGTTCGAGGAAATGTGTTTCGGGGGCTCTCTGACAGGTAGATAGGCCTAATTACAAAGGAAACTCTGGCAAATATTTCCGACATAATCAGAGTTTGTAAAAAAAATCTAGAAATTTCATATCATGCTTTCAAACTAATTGATTTCCAAATCCTCATTCGAGGATGAATGATTTTAACGCACCTAACGATTTTTAAGGTGCGTTAGGGCACCTAGAGTAATTAACTCATGAAACTAGTTTGCATCACCAGAGATCGGGTAAGGGCTTGAAATTATCCCGAGGGGAAGGTATTAGGCACCCCTCAAGATCCACAAATGTGGTTCCCGGCCAAATAGTTTTCGTGAATTTGTACAATAAGCAAGTAGCAAGTAATGGCTCAAATAATAGGGGATTTCAAATAAGCATTGGAGTTATTAACTTTTTGAAAGAACTAATAAAACATTTGAAAGAAAGGCATCCTCGGTTTGAAACAATATGGATCACATCAATGGAATACCCGATAGACACTCCTCAGAGAGGGGCTACACGTGGTATTAGCGCACCGGTCATCATATCCATATTCTACCCTTTCCCACCCCGTGAAAGTAGTTAAAGCGTGTGTTGGTCACGATCTCTATTGCATGCTATTACCCGTCACATCCTGTCAGTCCCAGATGAGGCTAGGACTACTATCCTAAAGGAGGTGCTAGGCTGACCCCTATGTTTAAAAGACAAAATTCTAAGCGACAAGCAAAGACAATTAGGAATGCAAATATAGGGAAAAACAAATAGGAGCAGATATGAGGCCCAAGTATTCCTCCACGGGTTATACACATAATTAGTACGACTCAAACACAAGTAAGGCATTTCTAACTTCAGGACCTAAGGCATGATGTATAGGCGAGAATGCAATAACGAGGCAGTTTTATTACTGATTTTAGAGAAGAAATTGTACCAATTTCTAAATACTGATATTAACCTGTTGTTAGTCAAACAGTATGCATGGAGAGTAGATTTCTTGTTTTTAACTGATCCAGCACCTAAGGCTTTCCTAGGTGTACCAATCATTACAGGAATTGTTCAAATAGCATTAGTAAACAAACCGTTTTAGGTGTCTAGAATCATAAGGCATTACCATCTTCTTTCAGAAGAACTAAGCGAGGCTCTTATACCTATTATGCAATAGGCTAGGTGTAACAGGGCGGATACAGTCTTATAACATGATATCTAATGTATGTACAAAGGTGTATATGCAGATTTCCTGAACATGATTTTCTTAATGCATAATAAAGATCCAGAATGAGGCGTATGCAAGATTCATGATTTTTAAATGCGCAGCACTTCTCAGTTATTAAATCACAGTTTCAGGAGACTATTTGGAATACCATATTATTAACGTTGTCGTAGAAAACAAGATCTCTAAGTGTTCGGCTAGATTGCAGCTCGTTAACACATTTGTCCTAAGGCAGGATATTTAAGAAAAAAACACAATTGGTATGAACAGAGTCACATATTAGCAATTTTTGTTGTTATTAAATTCTATGAACATGATTTCTAAGTGAATATTATAATGAGATGCTGAAAGAAATAAACCTAATTGTCATGGTATCTAATACATGATTGTCATGTTATTCCTAATCATGATGGCTATTGCACATATATGAAAAGTAAACATATAGGCATGATTTCTACCCGCGTCTATACTAAGTATGCATACCCCACCAATTTCACTATCCAACCCCAAAATCGTTTATACAATAAGTTATTACAGGCCAGTGTTATACGAATTACATAAGTAAATAAGAAAATTAAGAAGTTATACTATAGGGAGCCTACCAATAGGCCCAAGTCTCCAGGTCCTCAATGCCATATGCCATAACCTTTCAAAATCCGGTTATGTCAGAGTTCCTAAGGACCTCGGAGGATCCCAGGCAGTGCTCACACCTAGGTACCCTATCCAAGAGGGAGTAAGTGCAGTGTGGGAATGCCAGCCTTGTGTGTCAGAGTTCATTGGGTACTCAAAGGGTCCCCAAAGCAGTGCTCACACAAAGGGGCTGAACTTAGAAATTTAGGAGTAGAGTGAGATGTGCCATGGATAAGTTTAAAAAGGGTTTTGACAGAAATTGTGTAAGAAAATAGTTTAAACAAGAAAGACTATTTTTTAGGAAAAATAGAGTTCTGAAAAGTGGTAATAAGATCAATTTGAAAATTGTAAGGCAACAAGAACAACACATACAGAACCAGGACTAAAATAAATTCCGCAACTACACACAAGGTAATGGGGAATCGGGAACAAATATGAAGCATGTAAGTGTGAGCACACAGGAATCAGAGTTACACATGGATTCAGAATCAAAGAGGTCCTAAGGAGTTCACAAGCCCAAGGTATAATAGGCATTTGGAAGTCACACAAGAACAAAGCAATCACAAAGTGCAGGATGCATTACCACACAAAGGTTTAGACTATCATCAGGGAACATTGAAAGAGATATAAACATGCTGAGTCTAAGGTAGGGGACACATTCAGGGACATGTAATAGACCATGAAAGCAAACATATTAATTGCAAGTTGAGTAGTAGAACCACAAGTGGAAACATATCAGGAATACAAGGAATTGAACTATCAATAGAAACATGTTGGTTTGATGACTGAAACTTAACTCAGAACATACCAGTATGATGAAGGAAGCAATAATGCAAGCAAAGATAGAAGATGCACAGTAGTCAGCCTTGGCTTGCAGCCGGCTCACTTAAAGAAATAGCAAATAGCATAGAAGAGAGAGTGAAGAGAGTATGAAACTCTTTTGTTGTGAAAGGAGTGCACAAATCAGTTTTTGCATCTATGTCTCTGTGTCTGTGTGATGAATGAGTAGAGTGTATATATAGTTCTTACAACGAGTACAGGGTAACATAATTATAGAAATAGTACCAATTAAAATCAATCAGAGGTCTAGACTCCCTTCAATCAAGGAGTCATGATTCAAACGGGTGTAAATTATATCAAAATAAGGAAAGAATCACTTCGGAAGCTGTTTATACCATAATAGGAGTAGTAAAGAATGTGGCATGCAATAAGGTAAAGTACATAGTATCTCAAGCAAGGAAAATATATATTGAGTGCATATATATGGTAAAAAGCATAAGTCAATTCTGAAATTAGTCAAAGAATCACAGATGGGACTAAAATCACAAGGAGTCATTCTTAACCAAGGAAAGTATCTCATATGATTGGAATACCACACAAGAAAATAATCTCAGTATACAGACTAAACAATTGGTCTAGGTTCAGAAAATCCCAGTTAAAATCGATTAAACAATATAGTTAATTAAATAAGGCAAGTGGATAACTCATGGGTCAAAATCAGTAGTGTATCACCTTAAGGGATTGTGAAGGATACTAAACTGAGGGAATCAAGGATTCAAATAAGGCCAGTATCAGCTAAGGAAAAATAACACAAATTACATAGACAATGTTCAGGAACTCTGAAACCCTAGCAATCTCAGTAAAATCATACAAGCTAAGGATTCATGTGTATTATAGGGTAAACATGGAGGCACGTAGCTAGAGTAAGGAAGTCAGAAACATATACGAACATCACAGGGAAAAACTTCAGAGAATCAAAAAGCGCATATGAAAACATGTATTCAGAGACCCAAGGTGAAAGATTAGGGTTTTCACAACTCAGATAAAGAGAGAGACTTCAAATAAAACATTAAACACAATGGAAATCTTAAGAGAATACTGGAAAATCGTATGAAAACCATTTAAAATAAAGGGTTATGAAACCCTAGTTTGAAAAATGAGAGATCGTTTAAAATAAGAAGATTAACGAAAGAAACATGTAAAAGCTTCGTAGCATATACAGATCTAAGACAGATCTAAAGAAAATCATGAAAATACCCGGGGTTAGGGTTTCAGAGGACCCATAGAAACAAGAAAACCTTAAATATGTCGCCGACGTTAGCCGGGAAAGTAGTAGCTCTTACTCAGACGGCCGGAGGTGGCCGGAAAGTGGCATGAGGGATCGTGAGGGGTTAGTGAACCGCTCCAGGTTCGCCTAAAGGGCCTTAGGGTACCATCAAACCGGTGTAAGGCGAACAAATAACCAGGAGATGATGGGAATCCATAGTTTCCGACAAGAGAACCAGCCGGAGAAGATGAACAAGCTTCATCGGAAGGGGAAAGCAAGGGAAGGTTCTAGAGAGAACCAGAGAGAATCGGAGAGCAATAGAGAGAGAATGAGAGATTGCAAGTGAGGGGTCGGA